>PVIJ01002787.1:0-25226 GCA_004024925.1 Scalopus aquaticus
CCCCTACCTTGGACCACCCCGCATTATCTAATGTTACCTCCCCGTGATTTTCACCCTATTTATGCTCTTCCCCTGGGAACAATAAACGAGACTTGATCAGACTTCTTGACTTGTCTCCACTCTCTCGCGTACCCCTGTCCCTTGCTCCCTGCTTCCTCCTCAGGTGCAGCGTTGATATGGACTCGCGGGCCGAGTCAGTGCATTCAGTAGACCTTTCAAAGGGTGCTGTACTTCAAATAAGTTGAGCATCCTTAACTTAATATATTATACTAAATTTATTTCAAAATCATATTTAAAGCAAGTGATTAATATCAGAACACATGTTGGGTCACAAAACAAGTATTAAAGTGATGTAATTGAAATCAAGTCTCTTCCACAGATCACTCTTGTGTGGAATACAGAGAAACAAAGCAAACCCTAGAAATCTGACTATCATGCTGGAAGCGATGATGGAAGTGGGAAGTAAAGGCAGCAAGGAACCCAATGGGCTGTTTTGGAAGGTCATAGGTGCTGTAATGGTGGTAGTGGGGGTGGTAATGTACATCTGAAGAGGTATGAACCTATACCCCTAAATCTTATATATACAATGTTATAAGCAAATGTTACCTCAATAAAAACAATATAATTTAAACAATATACTAATCAATACAAATGAATAGATAAAAAGTGATAATATTGTTTAAAATATTAACAATTGCTTTTATAATTTCACTAAGCTATTTCTCCTTAGGTCTTGATATAATGAATATTTTTTGAAGTAGCTTAACTAATAAATACCCACTGGTAGAAGATCAACTCTCTCTTAGATTTTAGGGTTTTTTTGTTTTTGTTTTTTAACCAGATTCTAGGAGCATTATCTCCTCATGTTTGTCACTTTCTCTCCTCACTTACATAATATTTGGGTACTGTATATAGTAAAAAGTGTTAGAGTTAACTTTCTTTCCAAAACTAGAGAAATTACATATACATTTAAACTACATATAATTGTATCTTTCTGCTAATATTTACATAAATAAAAGAACATTGGAGATACACTTGTTTCATGAGAACACAGGGCAAATCTCCTTTTAGTTGTTCTGGTACCTCTATTAGCTTGATACACTGAACAGGTACTCAAAAAACATGTCCTGAATAACTGAATCAAGTTATGAATGAATGCAGTATTTGAAAGCTCTTCTAATTAACATTCAAAGTTTAGTTTGACAGTCAATTTGCAATTGTCTTCATCTCCTCATTCTGAACTGGTAGGAATTTCTTTTTCCTCAATTACGCTGTTTCATGTGAGAACTTGGTATTTAACAAGAAATCTGCATGTATTTTCCCCTCAATTCCCCTCTGTATTTGAACAATATAGACAAAAATAGAGAAATTTTAATTTCATATTTTTCTTTGGGCCATAAAGCACTTGGCTTACATTACATTCAGTCATTTGTTTCCTTAATTTGTATTATTGAGGGACTTAACTCTTCATTATTATTAGATTTCTAAGCCCAATTAGGAGATGATGATGCTTCTGTTTTTAAATGTCTGGCAGTAGCTAGATTAACCTCTAGAACATACAGCCTAGAATTTTCTCTAGCATATAGTGAGATAAGTGGGCTAAAATATTTATATTTACTGTAAATATTTTAAACAGACAGCAAAACTTGCTTTTATTACATTACATTTTTTCAGGAAAGGTAATACTTATTAAAACTTTAGAGATAAAAAATGAATATTATATATCTATACAAATTAAAAATGTATTGGATCAGCATCTATAAATTTGTATGTATGTACACTGTAGGATATCTTAAAGAAGCGTCATCTCTGAAGAGAAGCTGAGAAAGGGAGAAAGTTATACATGAAAATAGGTCAAAAATATTTTGGCAAGCAAAAAGAAAATAATACGAATTTCTTTAATAATAACAAATACAGTCAATTCTCATTATTCTCAGTAGTTATGCTCTATAAAGTATATAAACACTAAATTAGTAAATATTGAGCCTTTGTTATTAATGGAAATAGTGTTAGTTTCCTGAGACAAAGGAAACTACACAACATTTTTTTCTTTTTCTTTTTTTTTAAAGATTTATTTATTTATACATACAAGCTGGGGTACAGGCCAGAGGCGTGGGGCGGCGAGAGGGTTCACCAGAGACAGAGTGGGGAGCAGAACAGGCATATCAGAAATACACTGCTGAGGGGAGCAGTGGGTGAGGCAGGAGAGGTCTGCAGCACCATGTGGGATTTTCCCGGGCTGGGACATCGAACCCACATCGCGCACTGCCGACAGCTCCACAGCGCAGTGCTCAAACGCTGCGCCACCAGGGAGGCCCTACACAACATTTTTTTCAATCAGTACATAACCCTGTTTCATGAATGTTTCTACCTAAAGACATACAGATTGCCAATTTGTTAACATTGAACTCATGGCCATCAGCAATATAACTTCCCTAAACAAAACTTAAAACATTTATTTTTTCATAAGGCACATCACAAATTTCTTGTACTTGGAAAATCTAGATAGCACTTCGGCATTAATATGGGGAGTCATTTTCAACATAACAAAAATCACAAAAATGTGATGGCAAAAAGGACACTTCTTCACTGTACATGCAAGTTGGAAGACTCAAATTGTTTGCCACTCAGCACATAGCCATATATGACCACAGTATCAGTCTGAGTATTGATTTTGGGGTTAGAAATAAAATTTAGCAACTAGGCATATTAAGAACTGTGGAATCCAAAAACAATGAGGAGTATCTATTTCAAGGATGAAGACCATTCTCAGCAATCAGACTGTCAACCTTCCAGAAAATGTCGACATCTCCCTGGAGGGTCCCACAGTAATAGTGAAGATATTCAGAGGCACCTACAGAAGGGCTTCAATCATATCGATATCAAATCAGTCTCCTTGAAAAGAAAAAGGCTCTGGATTGACAAATGGTGGGGAAATGAAAGGAACTTGCTACAGTTTGCACTATCCTCATGCACAGAACATGGTCAGGGGGGTTAAACTGTGTTTCCATCACAAGATGAGGTCTGTGTATGTTCACTTCCCCATCTGCTTTGTTACTCAGGAGAATGGGCCTTTGTTGGAATCCAAATTTCCTGTGTGAAAGATATATTCACAGGGTTTGAATAAAGCCAGATGTTGCTTGTTAAGTATCTCAAACCTAGAAAGGTGAGATATATTTTTAAAGATGTATTTATTTATGCATACAAGAGCTGGGGTGCTGGCCAGAGGTGTGGTGGGGGTGAGAGGATTAACCAGAGACAGAGCGGGGAGCAGAACAGGCAGATCTACTGCTGAGAGGAGCAGCAGGCGAGACAGGAAAGGCCTGCTGCGCTGTATGTGTGTTAGCTCCCTGACCGGGGATCGAACTTATGCTGCAGTGGCTGCAGACAACTTCATAGTGCTGAGACTTAACCTCTTGTGACACAGGGAGATAATTCTTGAAGGCAATGACTTTGAATGTTTATCAAATCCAACTGCTTTAATTTAGCAAGCCACAATAGTTAAAAACAAGAATGAAAGGAAATTTGGGAATGGTATCTATTTTACTGAAACAGAAATAATTCAGCAAGCTGATGAATAAGGCTAAGTTGTTCAGCTACAGAAACAGGATGATAAAGGATGATTCCTCACACCTATTTGTGATCTATCTTTAAGATTCAATGAGAGTTGTTATTGATTTCAGGGAAAAATGAGAATCTACTGCCTCTGAAAACATGGAAGATGTTAGCGCTATTAGTCACCTCCCAGGTGGTCCCACCAACATCACTCCCACCCCTGTAGCCCTCAGCCTTTCTCTGAAGCATGGTGTTGTGAAGGATGCTTGATTTATCCATATCTTCACCTTTACCTTGAGCTCTAGGTAAACGCTGGTCCCACTAGTATAGAGGCAATGAATAATGAATTGATAGTTTTTGTAAAAGGTGCATAAATGAATAAGTTTATAAAAGAAGTCTATTTAATCTACGTCACATGTTACCACCGATATTCTTTGCAATTGACTAGGGAATATGGAAGTACAAGGATCGGGGTGGAGAAGAACTGGAAATGTGGACGGCGCCAGGCTTTCTTCCCTCACTACTTCAGTTCACATGTGTTTAATTTACCTGACATTTCTGAGACCTACCTTGTTCCAAAGTTTAACAGTTACATTTTTTAAGCAACTAATTTACCCAATCTGAAATAAATTTCAATTAATAGGTCATACAAAGCATACTTATATATCTCAAATGCCTGAGGATGCTAAGCAAAGAGGAATTAAAGAATTGAATTAGATTTGTAGCAATATGTCTGACTTTTCACCTTTGTGAAAGGTGAAAGAAAGTATTGGTGGTAGCCCTGAGGGTTTAAAAGGTTCATTTTGAAATATCTAATGCAATTAAAGCACCCTAGGGAGTTTTGTACATAAGAATGATCTTTGTTTCAGTAATTACTGTTGAAAGTAAAAATAAGAGTTTGTCTTAAACATTTAAAAAAGAGTAAAATGATTTTTTCAAAATGTGTTACAAGAATAGGGTAAAATGTACTTGTAAAATTTTCATCCAGTTTCACACATCAGACAGGACTAGGAGCTATTTTCTTTGAAGAGCTGTTTTTTGACATTTGTGAAATGTGTTTATAACTTGATTCACAGGAAACAGGGTTCTGTCATCACAAAACAACCAACACAAGCAGTCACCTTGCAAATAGTTTCAGGAAAACATTTCAAGATCCTAAAGTCATATAAAAAAATTATTCCCTAAAATTAGGCAAAAATTTTGCTCTTAGAGATATATTCAGCCAAGTACATTTTTATTGCTTTGCTTATTGAGTTTAATAAATGTCTCTGGAAATATTTTTTATTACTTTAATTAGATAGAGAAAAATTATTTTTAGGTCAAATTTCCTTAAAGGGTCATATTCAAAATGCTTAACATAAGCCAATAAGTAACGTTGGTAATATAGATATAAATGAACACATTTTTTTCTTTCCACTGAAAGAATATATTTATATATTTATTGATGATAACGTAATGTTATTATAATTGATTTTGGTGATTTTTAAAGTCTGTTGCCATTCACAAAATGGCCAGAATATATTTATTAATGATAAAATATATTGTATTACAACACAATTGTTTGGAAAACACAAATTAAGGGCCACATTTACAAATCAAGATAAGTTGTGATGTTTCATATTTCCTACTTCTTATTTATTTAAATTATCTTACTCATTATTAAAATAACAGTAGAAAAATATATCAGGGAAAATGGTGGACTAAGAAACCCCTAAATCCTTCCCTCTACAAAAGTCATGAAAAATATACAAAAACTGCCATATTTTTGAATGGGAAGGAACTACTAATGCATTAAGAGTTCTTATTATACATGTTAAAACTGGCAGTAATTTATGTTATTTCAATTAGCTTAATATTTCTGTGTATTTTCCCATTTTTTGACAGTAAAAACATAACTTTTATAAATAATAAAGTTTGTAATTAACATAATTTTTGCTAACTGCCTAAAATGACTTGGCATGACATGATTTGTGCGAAATACAGCCCTCTACCATTCACACCCCGGAATCAAAATGACAAGCAAACTAATTTTTTTCATCCCATAGATTTTCTTGTGAGAAAAGGACAGCATCTTGAATTTGTTTAATGCCAGTAAAGTGGTTTGAAGAAGAAAACTACTACATAAGTGCTAAGAATTGTTATTGATCATTAAGAACCACTCAATATAGCACAAGTGATTCTCTTCATTACTGGCATGAAAGCAATTTTCTCCATGCAAAGGGTAAAATCTTATTCATAATATTGGGCCTGCCAGTCGATACCAGTGTTCTTCAGTTTCTTATCCTCGATTACATGATGAACCTTATTCTAGATTACTTGTCAAAGTCCTTTCTTGTGAATTCCTCTAAATAACAAGCATTAGCATAAGCTTTTGTAAATGGCAAAAGACTTTAAAAATCACCAAAATTAAGATGTGACTATAGTGCAAAATAATAATAAGAATAAATTACAAATGTGTTAATTAAAGACATGATATACTGAAACACTTACCTGTGTTTTTAAAGTCCTGTTGTTTTTTTAAGCCGTATTGTTAAAACTTTATATTGTGGGGAGTCAAATCTTTTATGCTACATGTTAATATTGTCATATTCTAAATTTTACAGGAAAGTGCTATATCAATGAAATTTTAAGGAGGCAATTATACCTCCTAACAAGTTCTGCTCTAGTCAGTATTGGATTGATGATAGTTACCTGGAAAAGAGAAAAGTGCTAATTCAGACATAGTTGGGGGGGGGCTGAGTGAGGAGTAGGGAAGATGAGAAGTTTGTACTGCACCTCACTTTCCAAAGGGCACATAGGTGCTGAGGTCTCCTACACCAACAAGCAGTCCTCAAATGTTACCAGGGTGTCTGACTATTTAATTAAATCCTGACACCATCTGCCCAGAGAGAGTGTCTGTCCCCACAAGTTAAGGACTCACTCTCCCAAGATCACTCTCCACTTCACTCCACTTCAGATACCTACAATTGTTCAAGCCTAGCAGGGCTTTTGACGACCAGCTTAGATTGGCAGTTCCCACAAATCCCTCCCTAAACTTCAGGTACCCATTGCAAGCCCAGGATATTAAACAAAGGTTCTCAAGATACCTTTCTCATATTCAATTAATTTGCTAGAATGGCATCCAGAACTCAAGAAACACATTTGCTCATTAGATCATCAATTTATTACAAAGGATACTAAAGGATATGAATCAATATCCAGGTGGAAGAAATGCACAGTAAAAGGAATGGGGAAAAGGCAGTGAACTTCCACAACCTATCCAGGTGTTCCATTCTCTCCCAAAGCTCCAGGAGTTCATCAACCTGGAAGTTCTCTGAAGGTCCCTCCTCTTGAATTGTATGGTGTGATTTATTAACTCATTGGCCTTTGAACTCAACTCCCAGATCAGGGAGTTAAGACTGGAAGTAACCAGTCCCTATCCTTAGGTGTTTTCCAAAGGTTACCTTTATTAACATAACAAGAGATACCTTTGTCACTCAAAACACTTGGGAAATTCCGAGGCTTTTGGAGGCTCTCTGAGACAGAAACTGTAGAGGAAGACCAAATATGTATGAGAAATATTTTTTGGTCATCTGAATAACCAAATGTGTGTGTGTGTGTGTGTGTGTGTGTGTGTGTGTGTGTGTGTGTGTGTGTATCACAAAGTCATAAAGGGTACAGGTTTTGCATAGGTTGTTGTAGGCCTGCTGAGGGAAAGATGTTTTCTGTGCTTTACTCTGGTCATAATTATGTCTCCACTGGTGTCATTCAAGAGGTATATTGTCTAGATTGAGCATGCAGCAGAGAACATCTACTTAAACACTGCCTTAAGTGTTTTACAGTCATTCAATTGCTAATAACTACCTGTGGGCAAAGATCACCATTACTAAAATTTGGCAAAAGAATCAAAATTCAGAGGTTGTTACTTGACAAAAGATAGACTGATATGCTTCCAAAGAGTGCCATCTCACTTTTCTGAAGGATGGGGAGATTGCTATCATCTACAGAGGCGTTAAGGTTTTTATGACCAGCATCTCTGGTACTTGCTTTTTTGAATCTTTGACTCTTTGGGGTTCCTCTGATCAGTTCCTATTATCTATTAGTGCACTCTTTCTGCTTTCTGTTTTCCTGTTATTCGGGGTGAAATGTCTCATGATCAAATGGGCATCCCCATCATTCTTTTTATTACTATCAGATTTTATCTTTTCAATTTCTATACCAGTTTCTAAAGAATTCCATGGATGACAAATGCAATAGATTACAAATACCCATTCTTCAATTTGAATATTCAATTTGAATATTGACCCAGAAGCCCAGAGTAACATTTCTGGGATTAAAAAAGTTTCTTAAAAAAAAGGAACTTAAAAAAGTTCCTTATTTTATGATCAGTATATTAAAATGCTTGTTCTCCACACTTTTTATGAGATATCCTTGCATTCATAACTGCATAATGGGCAAAATAATGGTATCTTATGACTTATGGGTACCTAAGTGTTACAGAATCTATTTTTGTGGCACAACATACACTTTATTTAATAAAAGTAATAAGGTCGATTATGCACTTATAGTAAGAGAACAAATGACTACAAGAAGTTTTGTCTTAAACATCTCACAATAACCTACCTGCAATTACATTTAATGGAACTCTATTGCTGCGAAGAATGTAGCTTGTGCACAAGTATGGATGAACTATTTGTACACTTTCAGTCACATAGACATTAAATCTGAGATTTAGTTGATGATCCTCAGATGTAATTTTTGTTGATGTTTTGGAAGCGCTTACCTAAAGAAAAGAATCTGTGGTTCTGGCTCATGAATCATGAAGTGACTCAGCCTAGACCGTGTTGGATATCAAGTCTTCTTCTCTCCTGTCGCACATAATATGGGTTTGGGGTACTTGTTTGGAAATTTCTCTGGGTGACATGATATACTGGTATTCCCAGTGCTGTTTGAGTAGTAGGTTTGCTTGAGCGTCTTCCTATGGAGGCAGAAATGAACTGACCTGGTGAAAAGAGAGGCTCTGTGGGCAGCACAGCCACATCAGACGAAGGCAAGGACTTGACTGTGATTAACCACAAAATCTATTTTGTTCTCTCAATGTATCACCCCTTTGAAGATAATTCTCAAACCATCAAACTCTAACAAACTCATTCTGAAATGATTCTGTAATCATCTAATCTTGCATCATCATAATTCAGCAATCAAGGTACCAAATCACATCCTAATTTTAACATATTTGCCGTGGGTTCCAGTAGAATTGAATACCAATGATTCAAGAGGTAAAACGATGAAGTTACTAATTAGTAGATAATTAATCAGTACACTAATAAATAAAGTCAGGGTAGTATTTTTTTTCTAGCAAATGGTACTATACTCATAACAGCTTCACTGTTTGTGGGTTAGCTTCCAAGTTGTACTAAGTTTGATTTCAGGAAAAACAGTTTTGCCATGGTCTATAAATGGTATAAATATACACAAATCTGGGAAATGGTTTATCCGCAAATAATATAAATGTTTTTATTCTAGCATTTATTGGCACAATTTATCTAAGTTTATTTTTTTCAAACTTTTTCCTCTTAGTTTTACCTATTTACCTTATTTTCTAGCACAAGAAAATTCAAGACCCAACAAGTAGATTTGTTTCAAACTTAGAAAAACGTTTGTATGTCAGATCTTTCCATTCCAAGGGTTTAGAAGGTTTGTCCCTCTAGGTGATGAGCATAAGATTTGCACATATATAGATATAAACATATATAAACAGACATGCATTGTGGGCCCCGATTATTTTAAATTTGTAAAATTTTAGTTTAGACTATGATTTCATTATAGAGTCTACTTTCAGAAAATATATGTATTTTCCTATATAATGTATTTATATTCTATTATACTGTCAGAACTTGATAGTGTGTTTATTGGAAATATTTGCTTATAGGAAGCTAATGGAACAAGAAATCAACATACATCAATAAAATATAATTAGTTGATGATTGGTATTGAGGGTAAGTTAAGCTCACACATTAAACCTATTTTTTATAATAACCATTTTGACATAAATATTCCCAACATATATTTTGAATTCATTCTGATGTAACAGCAGAACAACAGGAATATTTTCTTTATTCCAATGAAGTAATGTCTTTAGACCGGTTATGAAGTGTAAAGCTATCTTTACCGGGAAATTATATAACTAAATGGTTCAAAAGATTTTTAAATTTTTTTGCTTGTTTCTTTTTTGTTGTTAGTTTGCTTCTTCAAGTAAGTACCCAAATATACTTTTAATAGATTTTGAGCATCTATGTCAGGTTTTCATCAACAGGGCTGCTTCTTGATATGATCTGCTCCCTTTATTTTCTATTGTTTTGATTTTTAATATGCATGAATTATCTAGGTGATCTTTCATTTCTAGCTATTTCAAATATATTTTTGATGTGATTATGAAATAAATTGATGGATGAAAGATAGGAGATGATAGGTAGAAAGATGATAGATAGATAGATAGATGGATGGATAGATGGACTGATAGATAGATGTAGATTCTCAGGAAGGACTACAGATCATCTAATGGATGTCATTATTTAGAATCTCATTTCACTTTTTATTTAATTCCATAAAATGGAATGTTACCCATGCATTTTCTGACAGAGAGGTAATTATACTTTTATCTGTTTGGAAACTTTACCTTGAATGTTTTGACAGCTTAAAATAATACTGCTTTGGAGACTGTATTGCCTGTAGTTACTCTTCAGGGATTTTTTTCTGAGCACAGCACTTGTATTTGTTCCATGGGTCGAGAAGCAAATGGCGACATGTTTAGTGGACTATTCCCGAGAACTAATTAAACCTACAAGCACAGACAAAGAGGGAATTGAACCATTGCCCCTTTGTGTACTTACATTATTCTGATCATTTGCCTTTTGGTCATTTTTCTTTTTTCTTTTTTTTTTTTTTTTTGATCCTTCATTCTATTACTGTTTTGCTGATTTGAACATGTTGAATCATTCTTCCCTTTGAAGCACAAATCTTACCTAATCATGGTGTATGATCCTTTTTAATATGCTGTCTGATTTGGTTGCTAATTTTAATTTTTAAATTGTTTTCTTACATCCTTGTTCATTTTGTACAATATTTGATTTCTCCCCTCAGGTGTAATTCCCATAGTTCTCCCACATTCTGAGTGAAGTTGCATAAAATAGTAACAAACATCTATAGTTATGGCCATAAAAAGAAAGTGAATATGAAGTCTTCACTGAGTGTTCCAGTTATTATGATTGAGAAATTTAGTGGCTTAAGCAACTGTTATTATGCTCACAAATTTGGTTGCTAGACTGTCAATCACGGCTCTGAGGTGATGACTTGCCCCCATTCCAGTGTCTGGGGTCTCACCTGGAAGACACAGTCTGGAAAATGGACATCTGAGGCTCCTGCACAGTCTGGCAGTTGATGTAGGTTGTTCTCTGAGATCTTAGTGGTGCTGTCAGTTAGAAACCCTATAATAAGCCTCTCCATGTGGCCTTGACTTATTCACAACATTGTGAACTGAGTATAAGGCAAAAGCATCTAAATGTTGGGAGGAGCGGAGTGGAAGTCATGTCACCTACTATAACTCGGCCTTGAGTTTCTGAAGCACCAATTCTGTCATATTTTTCTTTTCAAGGCAGTCACAGCTCTAACTTCAAGGGAAGAGGAAATTGACTCTATCTCTAGGTGGGGGAAAGGCAAGATCTGGAAGAGAATGTGGGACAAGAAATACTCTATAATCAGTCATGCTAACCACGAAAATAATATCAAAATAGCACTAGTGTACATAAACACTATGGGATTGCCACATTGGTATTTTTATTGGAATTTTTCTGTCCCATTAAGGGGCATATTACACATATACATGTATGTGTATATATATATATATATATATATATATATATATATATATATATATATATATATATATATCTTTGATTTCCTTTACTTCCACTATACTCCTATTATTGATAATTTTCTACATGTAATATGTGCTATAAGGGCTTATTTAGTACCAGGCAGTACAGTTTCTTAACACATAGTGGAAGTGTCTTATTTTTCCCATGCTGTTTCATAAAAACAAGGGTATGAATGAATTTAATTTGTTTATTATAGATTATTATTCAAGAACTCAAATATTAAGTTATAATATGAAAGGATTATAAAGAGGATGACAGTGACTTTCACCTACTGAATATTTTGCAGTTAGAACAAAACAAGACACCAAGCTTAAGGTGACCCAGTTTGTATCATAATATACCTGAATTCAAGGTTTGCCCATGGAATTAAAGTGGGGTCTGACAAGAATCAGAGGACAGGTTTGGGTGTGCAAAAGAAAGGAACACAGTGTTGATCATAATGTAAATTATAAACATAAATACCCTAAAAACCCATCTAAAAGCATTCCTATTTAAAGAATGAAAATACAGTGTAATTCAATGACTCTCCTGCCTTCATTATGATTTCATAAATTACAAATACATATACTGAATTCATTTTGACACATCCATAATAAATTTAACTCTATATATTTTGAACATTTTCCTAAACATTAACGTAATTGGGGAGAGAGGGAAGAGGATACAAAACCTACAAATTCTAACATTGCCAAGCAAGAGTAATACATACACTTCTTTATGCTGATATTAAGGAAGTATACAATGAACCACAACCTAATAAGTTATTTATACTTAATTTCCTTTTCTGTAAAGATGGTACATGAAAATTGTGCAAAACAGCAAGTGCTCTCAATAGAACTATTTAAACATAGCATGTTCAGTTTGGTTCTGGTGATTGCTGCGTCTCTTCAGAAAGTGCTTTTCCTCACCTCTTGCCTGCCATGTAATTTTTTTTTTTGAAAGCTAGACCTGTTATTAGAAAATGCAGAAGTAAATAGGACTTTTTTGTGAGAATATTAATTATTCTGAAGTCGGATGATGAGTTAAGAGTTGAACTGCATTTAACATTTTTAGTATCTATCCGTTACCAGAGTCTTTCAAATTCCTTTAGTCCCTATTTCTCCTGTCTTGATTTTGTCTCCCCCCCATTTGTAATGCTTTTCTGAGAGTGCACATAACTTGAATGTTTCAACTGTGCACTTCTTATACTGGAGATTGATTAGTGTAATGGTAAGTTGTGGAGAGGAGGAATTGTTTTATCATCTTCCAATTAAATCTCAGTCTGTTAGTGAGACTGCGCCTTAGAAGTGTGAACTTAAAAATATTTCTCTGATTGTATAGCCTCCTCCCCAAGACCCTCACGGTCTACTCCCTTCTCTGGCAGCAGCAGCCCCTATCTATTTTCTGAAACTCTAATCCCTGCAATGATTTTCCCCTTTGTTGAGACTAAGCATGGGGAGAATACTGTTCCCCAAGCTGGAATAAGGTTCTCTCCAAATACTTTCCCTTAGAGTAGGTTTTATATGAAGAGGATCTGGGCACACTTTATCGTGGTTCTTCCCTACTCCCCACCTTCCAGTAAAGCCCTAGCAGCCTCATTCTCAGGTTTTTATATGAGAACCTGGTGGGTTTCCTAGAGGGCAAGTCCTTGAAATGTGAGAGCCACCTAAAACTGTAGCCTGTGTAATTTCTCACCGTCATTGTAGTCTATACTCAGCCTCCCATAAATCATCAAAATCACCATTTATTTGTTCCAGTTTATGTTTTCAGCAGTTCCTGCTTATTGACAGGCAGATCTGGGCCTGATCTCCCTGGATGCATATTTCTGTCCACATCTCAGGGTGAGGGTTTGACCTAAAAGCACAGTTTTGAATAAAAAGATGTGTCCAAAGAAAGTTCTTTATTTTTAATTCATCCAACTTTTTTATTATACACGTGGAAGTTGTACTAAGAGTCTCCTTAACCTATTTCAACCTTCTATTTATATTATCCAAGGTCTCCAAATCTCCAGAGTCAGGTTCCTAGGCCATTTTTAATGTTTTTTGCTTCTTTTTTTTTAAAGATTTTATTTATTTATGCATACAAGCTGGGGTACAGGCCAGAGGCGTGGGGTGGTGAGAGGGTTCACCAGAGACAGAGTAGGGAGCAGCACATGTAGATCGAAGGAAATACACTGCTGAGGGGAGCAGCGGGCGTGGCAGGAGAGGTCTGCCGCACCATGTGGTTATCTCCCTGGCCAGGCGTCGAACTTGCGTCTCCGCTGCCAACAGCTCCACAGAACAGCACTTAACCACTGCGCCACCAGGGAGGCCCAATGGTTTTTGCTTCTTTAAAAAAATATGTTGTATCAAGAAAACTTCTACCTCAAAGGCTAAATGAGTGACATAATATCCAACTTAATCAAACAGGGAACTATACTTGTTTTAAAAATCATTAAAGAGGGCCTCCCTGGTGACACAGCAGGTTAAGCACAGCACTATGAAGCTATCCAGAGCCACTGCAGCAATAGTTCGATACCAGGCCAGGGAGACTCCCACATGGCGCAGCAGACCTCCCTGCCTTGCCCACTGCTCCCCTGAGCAGTGTACTTCAGTCAATCTGCCTGTTCTGCTCCCCACTCTGTCTCTGGTGAATCCTCTCACCACCCCATAACTCTGGCCTACCCCAGCTTGTATGCATAAATAAATAAATGTTTAAAAAATCATAAATGACAAAGAGCATGCAAAATGTAAATTAAACTTTGTGATAATACTTAGAAGACTCCTAATAATTATTGTAACTATAGGCACTGTCCACATGTACAATTTTTTTAATGATAGAGTATAAAATAACCTAAAGAAATAATAATCTTATCGGGGCCTCCCCAGTGGCGCAGCGGTTAAGCGCTGCGCTGTGGAGCTGTCGGCAGGGGCGACGCGAGTTTGACGCCCAGCCGGGGAGATTCCCACATGGCACGGCAGACCTCTCCTGCCTCCCTGCTGCTCCTCTCAGCAGTGTGTTTCTGTCGATCTTCCTGTTCTGCTCCCCGCTCTGTCTCTGGTGAACCCTCTCGCCGCCCCACGCCTCTGGCCTGTACCCCAGCTTGTATGCATAAATAAATAAATCTTAAAAAAAAATCTTATTGATTTTACATCATTTACTAGTTATTTTTTTAACATAATTGAAAGAAAATGATAAAATAGCTAGTGTGACTATATAATGAATATTAAGGAAACAGTTAATTCATGGACTTTTCTGATGAAACAAAATGAATAGGAAAAAATTGTATATAAGGTGGTAACTTTTTCCAAAGAAATTATCCTTTCAGTCATCCAAGATAATTTATAATTAAGTCTCTAGTGCCTAGTTTATCAGAACCTAAAAATAACTTGTGAGCTCTAAGAACTCCATCTAACCAATTAAGTAAAGGAAACCAATACTTTGTAATAATTAGAGTAGGTTCTAATAAAGAGTCATTATTAAACTCTAATTAATCTGTGATGTCGCCAGATTTCCAGGTTGTTGGAACTGATGGAAAGATTTTCCTTCAGTATGGAAATCTGCTATTCAATTTGTTCATTCATATTCTACTCACAAAAATTCCATGACCTTTTTTAGTTACTATTTTCTACCATATGACCCACAGAAAGCACATTTTCTACCTTTAAAAATGGGTCAAAAAGATAAACTTTACTTACTTAGCTCCAATACCTATTTTGAGAACTAGCTTTTTTTTAAAATATATATTTTATTTATTTTTGTTATTCATATCTTTTACATTATTGTGTGTTCCCCATAAGTTACCCACCACCTGTTCACCCGTGGAGCCATCACCATAATTCTCCGTGCTCCCCTTTCCCTCCTCTTGAGCCCTCCCCCTCCCCTCCTTCCCTGCGAATGTCGCTTTCTTATTTGGCTCCCCTATATTCCTGTTATAAGTGAAACCATTCGATAATTTTCTCTTTCTTTCTGGCTTATTTCACTGATCATGATCCCCTCTAGGTCCATCCATGTTGCTGCGAATTGCATGTGTTTGTCTTTTTTGAATGCTGAATTAGCTTTTTGTCAGGACAATGAAAATGTTTTATTTACCATCTCTCCTCCTAGCAGTTTTTCTGTATAATTTGTTCTGATATTAGAGGAGGCTTACTGTTATTTGTTACAAAATGAGAATGCTCAGAAAACGAGACTGAAGTTAGCATTCAAGATAAAGTTCTATCTTAACACTTTGTGGTTCGCTCACGTATTAGTGCGTGTTTTTGTCACCAGTATCAGGTGGCCGCTCACGTGTTCATCTAGTCTCCGGTTTTTCACACCACAGTGAATTTATTTGGAACTATTAGGAGCTATTTCTTTGATCGTACTCAGTCTAGAAGATTTACACTTTGTTTTGATGAAAGTGTAAGGTGTTTTATGAGAGATATTACAGTTGGTTTTTTTTAATATACAGTAGTTCAGGAGTTGTGTGTGTTTTATTGAATGCTTATACCATTCATGCTGTGGCACAGAAAATGGCCGGCCCCAAGGGCTGGTAAATTGAAAGGGCACCAGCAGACAAAGTGTTAAGGAAGCAATGCACTTTTAAAAGAAACCAAATTTACTGGTAGCTACTGAAAGTGCTAGAAATGATTGGAATTTGATTATTTAAAATATCTTAGCAGACCTTATAATGGAGCACACTTTTCTGAGGTCTCCCTCTCCCTTCCTAGATGATTTAAACTTATTGACATTTTTATTATAGACCTGCATATTTGGCTTTTATCCCCACATTTGAATTCTCTCTATTTTAATTTTTTTGCCTCATATACAGTGTAAACTGCCCTTTAAAGAACTTGGGAATATTTTCATTGTCTATTTTGATCTGAAAGTTGGTATTTTTCCTATATTTAGTTTATAATGCTGTTTATCATATTATTGATCTGAAAACATACACTTAAAAATAATTGATATTATTATTAATGTTTCAATCAAGATAATATGATAAAGGAAATGGTGCTTTTAAATAGTAAATAATGACTGAAATTTTGTAAATATAACAAAACTTAAAATAATAGCCTTATTTTAGTTTTTCATACTGAAGTGGAACTTGGCTTCCAATGTATTGTCATGTACATTTTTAAATAAATAATGTCAAAATGACCACAAATCCTAGGAGTAAACAAAACCCTGCTGAAAACATTGTTGTTATTAAAGCAGGGAGATTGAGAAAGAACAAATGCAACAAAATGTATAGCAGACAAATTGGTGTCACAGTTTGAATGGCAATTCTGAGAAATAAATGTATTACAAAAGATGCTACCTCTACATGTCAAAAAATGGAGCAATTTACAAACAACTGAATGTTTTGTGGCGGTGAGTCCTAGTTCCAATTCCTGATAAGAGAGCAGAGAATTGCTGAATGCACCTGATACAGCTGGCTTCAGTGTATCTAGCACAAATGCCAGCACAGCACAGCACAGCACAGCACAGCACAGGTTTTTCCTGATCCCTGTAGAAGCAAAAGTTGATTGCCATTGGCCTATGAGCACCTTTGTGTTGAAATTTTATTTTAGTGATTTAAATGTTCTCTTGAATATGCCATAATTTGACTTTGGAAAGAAGAACCTTAATATAATAGTATGATTACATAAAATGTCATATCAGTTTTGAAACTTTTCATTTACAAGCATAATTTTCATGTGCATGCTGTTTTAAGTTGCCCCTGAGGCTTTCTTAGTATCCTGAAGGGCCATCACTTGCCTTTGTTGTTTTAGTCTGTATCAAATTTACCTTAACCACACAGATTCTTTTAGAATCTATCTATAAAAACTCCAGAGGGCCCATTTTGTAACAAAGGATATTTGATTTGGTCAAACAGTAAGAAATCCCTAGTGGATTTCTGCTAGAAACTCTAGAGGTGATTTCACCTTGTTCTACTCTATAGTTAGAACATGTCACCATTTCTCACCTGGATGAATATGCTACTGAATACGTTCCCCATACAAGTTCAATATCTATAAACTGATATTTTCCTCTTAATAACATGTTTTTTATTTTAAAAATTGTCTTTTATCGTAGGCAAATTTTTAAATGTTTTCAAATTTTATGAATGATATGATTATGTACATTAAGCTTTATGTTTTATTTCAACCCAATTTGTATCTTGTAATTTGAACTTGCTTTATTTACATCTTTTTAACCTGATATCAAATAAATTGTCAATTAGACTAGGAAAGGTATGTCCTATAAAACTGGTCATGTATCTGTTCACTACTGTGACTTAAGTCCCCATCATCACGTCCAAGAACTTGACCCAAACATTCAACAACAGTGTCCCTTGACAATATTCACAAGGAACTGGTCACTGGTCATTTTTTTCCTCAAACTTCCACATACAAGTCTTTCATGACTCTCACTATTTCTCTGTATATACCTGACTTTAAACTGATAATAGAATTTTAAAGTCCTGCTGTGCTAATTTTAACATCTGAGTCATCGTCAGTCTATTTTTTCCACTAAATCATGTCTGCTATAACAATTTATTGTCTCTAAAACAGTGTCAATGACACACTGCAGGAGTTTAGTTTATGTTATCTTCCTTTACCTGGAGTTGAGTTTTGTGTAGGCAGGCAGTTACTAGAATATCCTTTTTTGCCTTGTCCTATAAAGCTTCGTTTAATTATTGACTAGAGCAGATCTATTTCAATTTCCAGCTTAATCTTGGGGCATGGCCCTTCTTCTAGGGCATGCTGCTGATGATTGGAAATATATTGAAGTTTAGTAAAAGAGAAAGCTATTAAAGAAATTACTCAAACTGAGGACCTGGGCACTGGAGACCAATAGCTGATTTCTCAGTGACTGATCACTGCCCTTGGAGTTTTGAGTATTGGCTTACAGAGGTGTTACATATACAGAAAGAATGCATAATGATCTTTTCTTACTAAAGGAAAGAAGACATGTAGTTAATTTCTAATGTTTTCACTTAACTAAAGCTGGTTGGTCTCTAAAAATGCAGATAATTGATAATGAAGAACCCCTGTTCACATCTTCAAACCAATTCCTTGATCTTAGAGAGCTAATTTAGACAGAGCTATCTGTGTTTGAGGAGATATAAGGACCAAAGATTATTTAAACCTCTTATCCTAATCCTACCTCTGTAGGATGCAGGTATCCTGTTGTCTCATGGTCCTTCTTTTTTATTTTTATTTACTTATTTTTTTACTGAATAATACTGGCTTCCAACACTGTTCATGGTTAAGAGATATATGATCACGATCCTTCTTCCTGCAGCTTGCTAACACAACAGGGGCTTGGTCTGTGGACTTTCCTGATGTTTCCTTCATTTCTCACCACAGTCCTTTTTTTGCAGCAAACACGAGCCATCATTACTGACTCCAGCTTCTCGAGGTGGCACTGGCAGGGCAGAGCAGACATTTTCCAATAGAGGAAAACGTAGAATTTTCTTTAACTTTGGCTCACACTCCCTACTTCTCAAATATGCCCTTTCTGGAGTTTCAAATGAGTGCTCAAGGTACTCATTTAAGTCTCTCAATCCCTACTAAACAGAGCCCTAAATCTCCCAGTCCCACAAGGCCTGCAGTAATACTTCATCTCTCTGTCCCTTTGCTAGATTTGAAGGTGAAGGTCTGCATGCGTGCATTGTAACTCTTGGCTCCCAACCTGCAGAGAACCCATGAAAACTTGTGCTTTCTCTATTGCCATGTCCCCCCTCACTTATGTCAAGTATTGCCACATAAATTTCTAATATTCTAACAATCCAAATATCTAATCTTCTTCCTCCATTCAGTAAGAATATTGGACCATAACAGTAAAGTGTCTTTGGCCAGAAAGTTAGGATGACCTATTTTGGGTATCATATTGTATATTTAAAGCATATAATATCTGTGTTTAATCCATGGATTTAGCTATTAAAGCTTAGTTGTTAAAACATGGCTTCATGGCTCCTCCTGCGGCCAAACACACCACACTTGTGATTTGTGGCTTGAGCATTCACTCCACTACCCACACTTCCTCTCTCAGGCTCTGCCACTGGGGCAGGGGACAAGATAGAGCAGCAGTGGTCTTCTTACCCAGCCCGCCAAACCTGGAGGAAAGTTGGGAGGTGATTCGTTTCTCATTTAACTTTCGTGATGTCTCTGGCGCTCTGCTGATGTGATAGTGTCCACATTTCTCACATACATCAATAAAAACATTTCTTTCTTAATATATCTATAATCATAGCAATATGTGAGAGGCGACCATTTGCAAAAAAATTAAACCATGAGAGTAGGGTCTGGCTGCTAACCTTCAATGGAAGTGTTGATCTCCAGAGAAAACAAGTGTTTGGTTATAATGTGCTGTTGGGCTTTTTTAAAGGAAATCAGACATACGGGTAAATCCATGACAGCATATTGAACAGAAGGTCATTCTCCAGTTACAATGTGTAGAACAAATAGAACGTTGGTAAATGCTATTAAGATTGTGGATTCTCTTGCTGTGATGTTAATTCGTGTATTTAATGAATACAATCTCATGGCTGAGAAACTTCAATTAAGAGGAAAATCCAAATAAAGAATTTTAGGTGACATTTGTAATGGTTCATAAAATTATAAAAGAGAGCTTGATAAACCTGTTTATTTGCAAGTCCTTTATTGTTTTTCTTAACACAATAACAGCTTATGCCTTCAAGTAGTTTTATACAATGGCAACGAACGCTACCACAAAATTAAATAACTAGTGCACATTTAACTGAAAAGCCTTGCAGGAACAGAGGAATTTACAATATAATTATGCAACACTACATTCTGAGATATTAAAAAGGAAAAAGTAATTGAATTGCTATATAAATTTACCTCTGAAGCTCTTTTGACAAAATCACATTTATCTTATAGGCCTAACAATTTTCTCTTTGCACAGGGAAAGTTTATTGTTGGTAGATGAGAAATCACAGGTTAAGGTTTTGGAGTGGCCTTGAACATGGGAGGCACTAGAATAACTGCATTTGATTCATGAATTGACTGGCATGGTATGTATACCCACAAGAGTTACACTCTAAAACACTAAGGCTGAAAATGCAGCTTAAGCAGAATGATGAGGAAATTAAAGCAATTATATGGAGAGAGAAGGAAGAACGGATTCACAGGAGCCTGAACACCCCACATTGACCACAGTAACCTTGAGCAGATAAGTCATTGATTAAGATAATAGCCCAGAAAAATAGAAGGAGAGCCCAGGGCTTTCTGTCTTTGTGGAGCTATTATATCTTCTCTAAGCTGCCTAAAATTGGATTTCATTTATATGAGAGAATATTAGTTAAGCCATTATTTTGGGACTTTTCTAAAGTATACAATCCAACCTAATACAAACCAATAAACACAAAGGTTAATTTAGAACTCATGAGAAAGGCAATGGGAACATAAGAATATGCCAGAGAGTCAGCTTCTGTTTTCATGAAATTTTCTAGATAATGGAAAAGACAGGCAATTTTAACAATAATAATGATAAAATATGATGGTACTGTAATCAGGGATTTTTTTCTTAGAATTCTGAGTTCACAGTGTCAAACACAAACAAAATGAGTCAAGTTCTTCCTCAAGGAAATATGATAGATTTATTCATACTGTTTTTTAATGTTTTAAATTTATACACTAAGTTCCAGCAGAATATACCTAAAAACCAAATATTTTTGTGAACATCCTCATGTGAGATCAATGTTTATGAATCATCTCATGTGAGAGAAACAATTTGTCTTCCTACCCCCTGCAATGAACTTGTGTTGTTCTGTCCATCTCTATCTCATACTTTTTCCAGACTTTTCTTCCACCTGTAGTTTATGTTTGCACTTGCCCACCATTGTGGATGCCTGCCCTTAGTAAGAGGTATTGTAGAGACATGCTCTAAATAAAACCTCTGCATAGAATGTAATATGCCAGAGAACTGTGATATGACTTCTTGCTGTTCTGAGGTGAATTTTCCTGAGCAACTATGAACAAATTGTGCATTTCAAATATGACTCCCTCATGACCCAAATGTATTATTTAGCTTAGAATCATTACTGATTCAAAAATTGTTTTAAGGAAGGAAAAATCCTGGAAAAATCCTCTTAAAAGAGTATGCCACTGGGTGGGAATGGTGTTTAGAAGTCTTTTCAGAACAAAGCACTATAAGCAGAACAAAGTGCTATATCCCTAGATGTACGTTATTTTGTTTTACAGTATTTTGTTGTTGTTTGTTTTTGTAATTATTTTGCAATAAGTAATGAAGTACCATTATTTTAGAACATTGTTAATATTTTTTAAGATTTATTTTTATTTATTTATGCATACAAGAACTGGGGTGTAGGCCAGAAAGGATTCACCAGAGACAGAGTGGGGAGCAAAAACAGGTGGTTTTACTGAAAGACACTGATGAGGGGAGCAGCCGGTGAGACAGGAGAGGTCTGCTGTGCCATGTGGGTTAGCTCCCTGGCCGGGGATCAAACCCTTGTCACAGTGGCTGGTGATAGCTTGATAGAACTGAAGCTTTAACCGCTGGACCACCAGGGAGGCCCCATCATTGTTAATATTTTGACAATGTAGGATTTCTCCCCTCAGGTGTGGTCATTGTAGCTCTCCCACCACCAAGGCACCCATAGGCATCCACCACTGTACATTGTGCTCCCCTCTCTCCCCACCCATTGTCATCCTCCCTCTCTCCCTCCCTGTTGGGAGCTTCAGATCTGTACCTACTTTAGGAACAAAATTTTGTTTGAGCTGTTAGATGATCTCGCCTTTTTCCTAAAAGAACATCAGTAATATGAAAGTACCATTTCTAATGCGTCCTCTGATGTTTTAGTTTGCACATATAATTAATCATTTTATTGTTGTCTTATAGCTGTAGAATTATTCAAGAAAAACATTCTTCTGTATTTGAAATATGAGGAGCCATTAAAGCAATTAGTCTAAGGAAACAGCCTCTCCCACTTCAGGGCAGCTAAGACGGCAGAATTGTGCTCATCGTTAACCAAAATACTGAAACACAGGGTGTCATTATTTTTTCTGCTTACAGTTTTAATTTTCCATTTGAAAAGAATGGAGACAATCAGGTGGGAAATTTTACTTCCATATAAAAGATAGAATTACTGGTCCCTAAAATCAATGTCTGTCAATCAAAGCCTAGACATGGGTGAGTTGATGAATAATTTATGACCGACTTGTTAACTGTGCAGAAGTGAAGTTAGTTGAGTAGGGAGACACATTGTCAATTGCCAGCAATTTACTGTGTTTTTGAAAACCACAGGCAACAATTTACAGAAAAGATTAGGCCAGTTACTGTACACGTGTGACATTTTCTTGATTTAAACTGTCAATCTTGAAAGTTGTAATCTGACAACTGGAGTTTGGAATGAGGCTATAAAGTTTATGAAGAACTGCTATAGACCGAAAATGTCTGTATTTCTGCTCTGGGGGAGGTCCCAGTGCATATCTCCTGCTAGCACTGAATGTGTGCATGCAAATGAGCACTGTCAGGAAAGGTGTTACACCTTCTCCCGGAAACACTAAGTACCTTTGTGTTGTTGAGTGTTCTAATGCACTTGTCCATGAGAAAGCATGGTGATGGAATTTAATTTCTTAGAGTTGATATTATTTCAAATAAAACACTATGAATACATTTTATTTAGTCCTAAATCATCCCAATAATACAGGATTATTTTAATCCTGTATAATCAGAATTCTTATCTTTTAATTACTTTTCAAAAACATGTATGAGTAAAGTAAAAAGTCACCTTTGGAAACCACAGTAATAATTGCTGCAGGTAAGATCCTCTGATGGATGATAGAATTAGTAGGCAAACGTTAAGGAGATAGTTATCTGCAGAGCCTGAGTATCTACTCCTAAATATTTGCTAATTACCGTGCTGTTTTTAATCTATGTCCACAAATTCTGTGATACCCCCCTCTCCTCCAGGAGGTGAAACTTCATTTCCCTTCCTTTCAGAGTGGATTGGATTTAGTGACTTGCTTCTAAGAAACAGACCAGGAAAAGGGAACACGGTAGCCATGGAGAAACCCTGGCAGGCAGCATCTGACAGCAAAACGATCAAGGTTAGCACAGCTAAGAATAAGTCATGCTGGTATCATATACCTCTGATAAAAAATTAATAAAATACAAAATAGTTTCTAGTTAATAAAATTTTAGCTATGTTAGTTCTTTTAGTTTTGATAAATGTACCACAACTGTAAAAGTTTTTTTTTTTTAATTTTTTTTTAAAGATTTATTTTTAATTTATACATACAAGCTGGGGTACAGGCCAGAGGCGTGGGGCGGTGAGAGGGTTCACCAGAGACGGAGCGGGTAGCAGAACAGGCAGATCAGAAATACACTGCTGAGGGGAGCAGCGGGCGAGGCAGGAGAGGTCTGCCGCGCCATGTGGGATTCACCCCGGCCAGGCGTCGAACTCACGTCACCGCTGCCGACAGCTCCACAGCGCAGCGCTTAACCGCTGCGCCACCGGGGAGGCCCAGCTGTAAAAGTTTTTAATATTACTAGACACTGACCAATGGTCCACAAGAATCATCTGTGCTGTCTTTGAAATCGGTACCAATCTTTGAGAGCTCTTGTCTGACTTCATTGACGTGACAAAAAAAAATTTGGTGAGAGACCCAATCAAGGTTTCAAGCAAGCAACGTTTATTATGATTCACACAGCAGAAAAGGGATGGCCACAGTCTCCTGAACTGAGAGCAGCAGATGACCCAGATTTATGGGGTTAATTACCCGGGCAGAGTGAGGGGAGGCAGGGCATTTATTGAAAGAGTTTCACCAGCTCAAATCAATAACAGGAAGGTAAGGTAACAAACAAGAAAGAGGTTAACTTAATAAACATTGAGAACTGAATTCCTGGACCCCTGTAACAAAACTCGATGCATTTATAAAACTATTTCAATATAAAAAGTAAAAAAAAAAGTTTCTAAGAAAAAAAACATGATCGGTGGATGATACGGATTGCATTTTGCTTCCAAAAAATATAGGATCAAGTCCTAACCCACAGTACATAAGAATGTGACCTCGTTTGTAAATAGGGTCATTGCAGATGTAATTAGATAAGATAAAGTCACCCTGGAGTACAGTGAGCCCTTAAACCAATATCCTGGTCACCAGGGACCAATAGGTGATGGTGGAGACAGAGGTTGCTGTGGCTGCAGGTCAAGGAACAGCAAGGACATCCCACCTCCCCTGGGCAGTGGGAGGAGGCAAGAAAGTCTCTCACATGTTGCAGAGGGACATAGATCAACAGATATCATGATTTGGGACTTACTCATCTCCAGAATTACAAACCAGTTTTCTATTATTTTTTTTCTCTAATATATATTTTTATTGTTATTTATATCTTTTACATTTTGTATTCCCCTTGGGTAGCCCACCACCAATTCACCCGTGATCCATCTCCATGGTCCCTTGCGTTCTTTTCTACTCCATTTTGTGCCTTTATCCTCCCCCTCCCTCCACCCCCCCAAGTGTCTCTCCTGTTTGGTTTCCCTATAGTCCTGCTATAAGTGAAACCATTAGGTATTTTTCTCTTTCTTTCTGGCTCGTTTCACTGAGTATGATCCCCTCTAATTCCATCCATGTCGATGCAAATTGCATGTGTTTATCTTCTTTGAATGCTGAATAGTATTCCATTGTGCATATGTACCACATCTTCTTGATCCAGTCATCTATTTTTGGGCATCTGGGTTGCTTCCATACCTTTGCTATTGTGAACAGTGCCGCAATGAACATACGGGTGCATATATCCTTTTGGATTAGTGTTTTTGTGTCCTTTGGGTAGATTCCCAAA
>PVIJ01002787.1:25326-150766 GCA_004024925.1 Scalopus aquaticus
ACCAGCAGTGTAGAAGAGTTCCTTTTTCTCCACATCCTTTCCAGCATTTGTTGTTGCCTGTATTTTTAATGTGTGCCATCCTCACAGGTGTGAGGTGGTATCTCATAGTGGTTTTTATTTGCATTTCCTTGATTATAAGTGATGTTGAGCATTTTTTCATGTATCTGTTGGCCATTTGCTTTTCTTCTTTGGAGAAGTGTCTTTTGAACTCTTCTGCCCATTTTTTGACTGGATTGTTGACTTTGTTTTTGTTGAGTTGTGTGAGTTCCTTGTAAATATTTGTTATCAGTCCTTTATCGGATGTATTGTGTGCAAAGATCTTTTCCCCGTTGGCAGGATGTCTGTTAGTTATGGTTAATGTCTCTTTTTCTGTACAGAAGCTTTTTATTTTGATGCAATCCCACCTGTTTATCTTGTCCTTCACTTCCTTCACTTTGGGGGATGTGTTGTTAAATATTTTGCTGAAATGTGTCGTGTAGGGTTTTGCCTATATTTTCTTCTATAAATTTTATGGTTTCAGGTCTTATGTACAGGTCTTTTATCCATTTTGAGTTGGTTTTTGTGCAGGGTGTGAGGCAGTAGTCTAGCTTCATTTTTTTTGCATGTGGCTGTCCAGTTTTCCCAGCACCATTTATTGAATAGACTGTCCTTGTTCCACTGCATTTTCTTTGCTCCTTTGTCAAAGATTAGTTGTTCGTATATATATGGCTTTAATTCTGGGTATTCTATTTGGTTCCATTGGTCTTTGTGTCTGTTTTTGTCCCAGTACCATGCTGTTTTAGTTATTATAGCTTTGTAGCATTGTTTGAAATCAGGGAGTGAAATTCCTCCTTTTTCTTTCTTTTTAGTCAGGAGGGCTTTAGCTATGCGGGGCTTTTTGTGGTTCCATATGAATTTCATCAGTATTTGATCTGTTTTTTTGAAGAATGTCATTGAGATTTTTATTGGAATAGCATTGAATCTATAAATTACTTTTGGGAGGGTTGCCATTTTGATAATGTTAATCCTTCCAATCCATGAGTAGGGGATGTCTTTCCATTTTCTTGTGCCTTCTTGTATTTCTTTCAACAGTAGTTTGAAAGAAAGTTGTAGTTTCTTTGTATAAATCTTTTACGTCTTTTGTTAGATTTATTCCCAGATATTTGATTTTTTTGGTTTCCATTTTGAAGGGGATGGATTTCTTAATTTCTTCTTCTTCAGATTGGGTGTTTGCATATAGGAACGCTACTGATTTTTGTGCATTGATTTTGTATCCTGCTACTTTACTGAACTGGTCTATAATTTTGAGTAGTTTTTCTATTGCGTTTTTAGGGTTTTGTATATATATTATCATATCATCTGCAAACAGAGACAGTTTAATTTCTTCTTTTCCTATTTGGATTCCTTGAATGTCTGTCTCTTGTCTTACTGCTCTGGCGAGAACTTCCAGTATTATATCGAAAAGCAATGGTGAGAGTGGACATCCTTGCCTTGTTCCTGATCTTAGTGGGAAGGCCTTCAGCTTCTCACCATTGAGGATAATGTTGGCTGTGGGTTTGTCGTATATGGCTTTTATTACATTGAGGAATGTTCCTTCTATACCAAGGATTTCAAGGGCTTTTATCATAAATGGAGGTTGCACTTTGTCAAATGCTTTCTCAGCATCTATTGATATGATCATGTGGTCTTTATTTTTCTTTTTGTTGATGTGTTGGTTTACATTGATTGATTTTCGGATGTTGAACCATCCTTGTGTCCCTGGGATAAATTCCACTTGGTCGTGGTGTATTATCTTTTGGATGCATTGTTAGATCCTGTTGGCTAAGATTTTAAATATTTTTGCATCACTGTTCATTAGAGAGATTGGTCTGTAGTTTTATTTTTTTGTGTTATCTTTGTCTGGCTTTGGTATTAAAGTAATGTTTGCTTCATAGAATGTGTTTGGTAGTACTCCTTCCTTCTCGATTTTTTGAAAGAGTTTGTGTAATATAGGGACTATTTCGTTTTTTGAATGTTTGGTAAAATTCGTTTGTGAAACCATCTGGTCCTGGGCTTTTGTTTTGGGGGAAGTTTTTGATTACTGTTTCAATTTCACTGCCTGTGATTGGTCTGTTTAGGTGTTCTATATCTTCTTTATCTAGTTTTGGGTGATTGTATAGTTCTAGGAATTTGTCCATTTCCTCCAGGTTGTTGAACTTGTTTCCGTATAGTTGTTCATAGTAATCTCTGATTATTCTTTTGATTTTTGCTGTGTCCGTTGTGATTTCTCCTCTTTCAGTTATGACCCTATTTATTTGTGTTTTCTCCCATTTTTTCTTTGTAAGCCTGGCTAGTGGTTTGTCTATTTTGTTTATTTTTTCAAAGAACCAGCTTTTGGCTTCGTTGATCTTCTGGATTGTTTTTTTTTATTTCCATTTCATTTATTTCTGCTTTGATTTTTATTATTCCCTTTCTTAAGCTGGCTTTTGGGTTTTTTTGTTGTTCATTTTCTAGTTCTTTGAGATGTGAGATTAGATTGTTTCCTTGAGTTGTTTCTTGTTTCTTGATGTGAGCTTCTAATGCTATATATTTTCCTCTTATTACTGCTTTTGCTGTGTCCCAAATGTTCTGGAAGGTTGTGTCTTCATTGTCATTCATTTCTATATATTTTTTAATTTCTTCTTTGATCTCTTCATTGATCCATTGGTCTTCCAGTAATGTGGGCTTCAGTCTCCATGAGGAGAAAGGGTTTCTTTTTTTCTTTTTATTGTTTATTTCCACTTTGACTCCTTTGTGATCGGTGTGTCTCCAGTGTGTTTCCGGTTCTGAGTTGAATTAGGGAAGATGAAGGGGTGGTTTGTAGTAAAAAAGAAAGAAAAGAGAAAAAAAAAGGAAGGGAAAGAAAAAGGAGAATGAAGATGAAGAAAAGTAGGAATAAAGGACCAAAAGTAGGTTAAAAGAAAAAAAAAAGATAAGAATAATAAAATAAAAAATAAAAATAATAATAATGAAAAAGTATTGGGGAGATGTGAATTTGGAGTTCTGTAGTCCTTTTGCTCTTAGGTTCTGGGGTTTCTGTTTGGGCCCCCTGCTGGGGTTCAACCCCTCCTTTCCAGTGACAGATGTTGTTGTTGTCTTGCTGTGGCTGCTGTCATTTGTCTAGCTGGGAGTCTATCTATTCTTTCTCCCCCCCCTTTTTTTTTCCTTTCCTACAATGTTTACTGGGGCTATTCCTGCCTCTGGGGTTATGTCTGGTGGGGAGGGCTTGGGAGCTCCTGGTCTTAGTTTCTTTTCTGCTGCTTGGGCTCCACTACTCCATGAAGGGGTGCAGGGGTGGAGGCTGTGGGTGGCTGTTGATCAGGGTTTCACCTCCCCTAGTTTCTGGGGTGCCAGTGTGCAGCTACCTAGAGGTTGGGGGTATGGCAAGTGCTGGGCCTTGTTCACCACCAGCTGAGGTCTCTTATGTAGCCCTCCTGGTGCCAAGATGCTGACACTTTGCAGGGGAGGGTGTGGTCAGAGATATTTCCAGCAGAAGCCTGTATCCTAGCAACAGGTATGGGAGGGGTTTTGGGGACTGTCAGTCAGTAGTTCTTAATCGTCTCTCCTTCCATCAGGTTGGGGGCAGGTTGCAGTCTAAGGCCCAGATTGTTTAAGGTGGTCTCAGCAGGAGGTTTTCCGGCCTAACCAGTTTCTCTGGCTAATTTATCAACTAGCAACCAGTGGGGGGATGTTTCTTGCTTTGTCTTTCTCCCCATTAAGATGTTACCTAGCCCCAGGTGGGGGATGGGATGCAGTGACCCTCATGCTTTCCTGTGCTTCAGGGCTGCCATGCAGGGAAGAGAGGGGGGCCGTGGGGTGGGGGGATGGGGGTCGCGCTTCCAGTCGGCTGGCCAAAACCCTCTGACCTCACCGCAGTTTCTAACCTTGTATTCAGTGGCTGTCAGGGAAGCCAGTTCGCCCACCTCTCCTTGCTGCTGTTCCTCTGCATGGGGTCTGATGTCTTTTCTCTTCTCTTTGCTCCAACTCTTTGGTTTATTTTTAAGTCTAAAGCACCCCTGGGGTTGATTTGTATTGTGTAGGGTATCCGGTTCTCTTCAAATCAGCTCTCAAAGTTAGGGATATTTTTCTCCATAAAATGTTTTTTTGTGGGAGAGCCTGATCCTAGAGTCTGTTCACCGCCATGTTTTGTGGGCGTGTTCCAGTTTTCTATTATTTTAATCCATGCAGTTTATGGTATTTTGTTACATTAGGAAACTAATGCGATTGAGAATTACAGTAGATTTCTATGCACACTTTTATTAGTATGCGTGTAGTGCAAGCATGCACAGGGCAAATTCATTGTCGATCCAGGCAAACAGAAAGGGCTGTCCCGGAGCGATCGGTAGATTTTATAGGCCTTTAGTGCTTTCTCAGGGAACCAGGTACACAGGCATACCAGGCAGGGAGGCTGGCATGCAAGGAGGCAGGCACAGGGCTGGGCAGGGATGCTGGGATGCAGACAGGCAACTGAGCCTTCCAGCCCTCATGAATCTTTATGCTCTTTCTCTCTGGCATTCCCAGTCTCATGTGGTCTCCTGGTCCCATATCAAAATGGTCCTCCATAGCTGTAGTGATGCTGCCTTTTTACCCCTGGCCACTTGGCACAGGTACCTGCACTTACACATGCGCACACCCGTGCTCTCTGGGCCCAGGTGTCCATAATCATGGGCAGCTATCCCGTGCCCATGCCTATTGGCTCCAGCATCCATGCCAGCTGTGGGAAGGCTGACGAAAGCCTGATTTACTCGTTTACTCTACAATACACTAGATTGATACCCTTTTCATTGGCATTAAAATTAGAAACAAAAATTATTTTTCTTCATATTTTAAAAAAGGTACATATGGTTACATTTCCAGTAAAAATTAAAGACTCTAAAATATCCTGAAGGGTGGTGGCTACTTGAACATTTTGAGGACAAATATTTTATAATTGAAATGCGATATTTTATCAGTTCAATGTATGTCAAAAAAATCTAATGCAGTTTTTATTTATTTTTAATTGAGGTAGTATTTGATGCCTACTTCTGAATTTATTACCACTGTTTCTATTAATTTATTAAATTCTTCAATTTCTCCCAGGTAGTTTAAACCTTGTAAACCATGGTGTTTGCTTTAATATCTATGTTGAAATTGCAGGTGTCAGTAGTCATCATTTAAAATACAAGTTGAAGTTTTGTTTTCCACATGAGAAACCAACATGTCCTTTCTGTATAGTAGCAAAATATACTTGAACAGTGATACTTACAGTATTTTTCTGTCTTATATAATGTCAACTCTAATGATTTATTTCAATCACCTTGCTTCTAAATTTTTTTCTCAAAAGGGAAAATAATGCAGACTCTTTAATCACTTTTCCTCTTTGATCCCAATTTTCAAGGGCAAAATGTAAAATGGTAGTTTTGATGGTAGAAGTCAAATACTGACAAGATTTGAGAATAGAAATTATTGATCATTATCCTGACTCTTAAAACTTTTATTTCATATTTCAAATAGATACAATTGTTTGTTTCAAATAAATAATCAGATTGACATTTTACCTTTAAAACAGATTATAAACCCAGAGAAGTGGATAGAAATAAAAAATGCAAGCTGAGGGCCTCCCTGGTGGTGCAGCGGCAACATGAGTTCAACGCCCAGCCAGGGAGATTCCCACATAGTGTAGCAGACCTCTCCTGCCTTGCCCACTGTTCCCCTCAGGAGTGTATTTCCATCCATCTGCCTGTTCTGCTCCCCACTCTGTCTCTGGTGAACCCTCTCGCCACCCAACGCCTCTGGCCTGTACCCCAGCTTGTATGCCTAAATAAACAAAATCTTAAAAAAAAAAAAGAAATTGCAAGATGAACTGGGGATCTCTGGTCTACTTTAAAACACTTTTTTTGAAAACTCTACTAATTCAGCTGTAAACTGTCTCAGCTGTTGTTTTTGTTTTTCCATAAAGGGCTCTTCAGCACAGATTTCAGGTTGTAAATTACTGAAGTATTCATGTCAAATTAGGTAAAAACTCAGCATGGTTTTGGACTAGCAGCAGGCAATCTACAATGACAACTAGCAAAGCTTATGTTTTCATTACATGAAGACCTTTTAGTCCCTAAAAATAAAAATAAATTCAAAGCTATTATAAATAGAAAATTCTAAAAACTTGACTTTGAGATTAATTGGTTATATTATATGGTTTTATCATGTACTTTTGAATTAAAAACTCAGGATAGCCATAAAGAAGATATAGTATGCATTTCTTCCATGCTCACTTTCTGCTCCAGCATCACTTTTCCTGTGTCTGCCTTTGCAGGGACAGCAATCCTGCTGTGGGCTAGTGCAGGCAGGTTTGCTGTCTTAGATCAGCTCCCAGCTTCTGCAGGCACACTCAACATCCTATTTGTCTTGTTAATGCTGGAACAGGGTTTGGCACAGAAAGACATCAAATAAAATTACAATAGCATGTTGAAATTATAAGAACACAGTTATAGAATCATGGCTATGAAAGCAGAGTGATGAAAAGGATAGTACCACTCTCAGAACATGGTAGAAAGCCTGCTTATATTCATGGGCAGGTTCTTCATCAGATGGTTTATCAGTTGGCATTCCTTTTCTCAGACACCTCTTTTCTTCAAAACAAACCATCATAGAAAAATATTTTTGCATTTTTATATAGATGACTGTGTAAATTCATAAATTATTGTAAGAACATTTTTTTCTTAATAAAATTTCTATTACTAATAACTCTTAGGAAATACTAGTGTTTCCCAAAAAAAACTTTGTGAAATGCTGAGCCAGGGTTCAAAATGAAACCAAGCTTGGTTTTGAATACATGAACATAATTTTTAAAGGGATTTGTTGTGTTCGCTTTCCTAGGTTTGAAAATATATCCTGTTAGACTGAAATGGTATTTGAGGGCAAATTATTCACTAATATAATTTCAATGCAAAATCCATAACTAGAATAAAGTATGAGTAATGGATTATGAAAGAAGGAATAAACTCAGAACCTTTATTGAAGAGTAAATTTGACTTACTCTTTTATTGACAAGCACATCCTTGTCAGTTTTTTCCCTACCAAAGGAGTACGAAATTCTGCAATGGAAATTCAAGGACCTGAGGCAAAGAAAGACAGCACCCAGAAGATTCTCAGGTGATGTGCAGGGAGGGTAAGAGCACACTCCACATTCTGCTGCTCCTGACTTCCAGCCATTCTGCCATGTTACAGTTGGGGGACTGACCCTGTTACTAACTACTCATAGCTGGTTTCTTCAGCCCAAAAACAATTTCTAAGTGCATTTCACCTACTGCTAGTGAAAAATTTTTAATGGTAGACAACTTTTCAAAATTAAGTAATATCTCAGAAAACATATATTACCACCAGATAAGTGTACCATGATAGTGCTTGCTACAGTATTTGTTAAGAAGCCTAGAAAAACCTTGAGAGATAGCTCCTAAAAGGAATTGAAACCTTAGGGAAAAAAAGCAAAGCAGCACATAAAGTTGTCAAAGTTGTAATGGATGGGGAGGGTCTTTATTTTACCAAAACAAAAAATGTAAAAATAAAACAAGCAAACAAAAACAACTAAAAATCCCCATCTGAAATATTTTCTCAAATTTATAATTATGTGAAGTGATTTTCTTCTCTATTGTCCCTATGAATCCATGTCTGTTTAGTTAGTTCTTCCATACTTGTATTCCAGGGTTGAAGGGAAGAGTAACTAACTGGAAATGAAAGACATATGGATAGTTAAAGCTGAGATATGAGATGAGTCAGCAGCAAGTCAATTATATCTCACTTAGGGGTCTCCCAGGTGGTGCAACAGGTTAAGTCTCAGCCTATGAAGCTATCTGCAGCAACTGCAGCATGAGTTCGATCCCTGGCCAGGGGGATACCCACATGGTGCAGCAGACCTCTCCTGCCTTGCCCCCTGCTCCCCTCAGCAGTGTACTTCAGTCCATCTGCCTGTTGTGCTCCCCACTCTGTCTCTGCTGAATCCTCTCACCACCCCACGTATCTGGCCTACACCCCGGTTCTTGTATGCATAAATTAATAAATCTAAAAAAAATTATATCTCACCTAAAAACTTCCTCAGTACAGTGGTTATCCCTTAAGTTGCTTGAGAGGACCCTCTGCTCTACCATGAGAGCACCTGGCTAAACCCCAGAGCAGTAGATTTAATACACAGAGTAGGGATATAGAGTGTGTAGGGGGGCAAACTCTGTCAAAAATGTAATGCCTGTTAATGTTTCTGGCACTTTTTCCTTTCTCAAGTTTTCCCCAAGTTAATAAATGTAATCAAAGTCAGCCTCATTCTAATTTTTCAACACTAAGCTGCTTGTCAAACACCACTAATTCTACCCTCATTCCATCATCAAAGACTATCTGGCCATTTTACTTTAAGCAAACCATTTTTCAGATGGAGACAATCACCCGTAATTTGGATTCCTATAAATATATATATGAAAGAGTTTAGTGTCCCACAATCTCTTTATTCCCTTGAAAGTCAACTCCTTTCTTTCTGATTCTTAGTTCTCCTTTGTTGATAAAGAATTGCTTAAAGTGATTCAAACTTTCTTGCCCCTGTAGCAAGAACAGTCTCACTCCACAGTGTGGCTTGCTTAGGAATTTGTCCTGAAGTAGTGACTTTGTTTATGCTCTGTGTTTGCATCAGTGGGATCTCTCAGCTGAAATCTCTGCAATATTTTCTGTCACCAGAGTCTGGAAAAAAATCTCAGGCTTCATCACACTCTTATTTAAGATGGCATGCAAATTAAGTGGGCTGATTGAGATCATCTAGGCTTTAAGGGTGGAGAAAAAAGGTAAGGAAACCAAAGCCAGACCCTTGGAATTCTCACTGGTGAGAGGGAAAGGTGCCATGAAAGGATCTGCAAAAGAGGTTGAGAATAAAGCAAGAGAAAAGCCAGGAGGATGATGTCCTGGAAGAGAAGAAAATGTTTTAAGGAGAGTCATGGTGAACCAGGCAAAATGCTCTAAGAATTCAAATAAGGTAAGGAGGGAGAATAAAGAAGCAAGTGATTTTAGGTCTTACATCCAGGTCTTTTATCCATTTTGAGTTGTTTTATGTGCATGGTGTGAGGTAGTAGTCTAGCTTCATTTTTTTTGCATGCAGCAGTCCAGCTTTTCCAGCATTATTTATTAAACAAACTGACCTTGTTCCATTGCATATTCTTTGCTCCTTTGTCAAGGATTAGTTGTCCATAGATATGTGGATTTATTTCTGGGTTTTCTATTTGGTTCCATTGGTCTTTGTGTCTGCTTTTGTTCCAGTACCATGCTGTTTTAATTATTATGGCTTTGTAGAATAGTTTGAAATCCGGGAGTGTAATCCCTCCATTTTCTTTCTTTTTAGTCAGAAGAGCTTTAGCTCTTTGGGGGATTTTGTGGTTCCATATGAATTTCATCAGTATTTGTTCTATTTCTTTGAAGAATGTCATTGAGATTTTTATTGGAATAGCATTGAATCTGTAAATTGATTTTGGCAGGATGGCCATTTTGATAATGTTAATTCTTCCAATCTATGGGCAGCGGATGTCTTTCCATTTTTTTATGTCCTCCTCTGTTGTTGGTGGGTCATGGGTGAATCGGTGGTGGGTTATCCAAGGAGAATACACAAGGGAAAAGATATAAATAACAATAATAAAAAAAGAAGCATGTGACCAGATCTTATGGCTGCACTAAAAGTGGCATTAAAATGGAAGTAATAGTAATACAGACCCACATCAATAAATGAGAAAACTCAAATAAGCACTCTAACTTTACATCTGAAGAAACTAGAAAAAGAAGAATAAACACAAGCTCAAAGCAAAAGACCTCAAATAGCCAAAGTGATCTGCCCTACAAAACAGGAAAGTTATTAATTTACTTCAATACTTTAAATGTTTACTATAGCAATTGTCAGACTGCACCCTTGGTTAAAAGAAGTGTCACCATTGCATGTGGATGGCTCTTTGCAGCGAAGAGATTAGCCGTGAAATATCTAATTACAGTAACAGCAATGCTCTCAGAAGCCTGCTAATGCTTTGTGCCACATCTACTCTTTAGAGGTTTGTGGTAAGTCAGCCTGAAGATAGCTGACATTCAAGAAAGCAGCATCAATGTCTTTTAAAGACTAAACCTGGTGGAAATTCCTAAGCGGAGGGAAGTGTTTCTAGGCTACAGAAGGTGCAACTTCAAGAAGAGATCACTTTTATACATGGAAATCACAGAATTATTTTCATAAATATACTTAGGAAGACCAGGAATTTTAGATATAACATTGCTTTATGCCACAAATCTCACAAATTCCTTGAGAAACTTCTCTGCAAGCTATTTAACACTGAATTTTAGGGCATATTATTCCGAGAGAGATGGTAAAGTCATGTTCTTTATGCTTTTAAACACATATGTGAAAATGGCTTGCAGTCACAGAACTGGCTCTTTCTCTGAGAAGAAGCCCAGTGTGTTCACCATATGCATATAACCATGCAGTCCTGGGAGGAAAATGATAACTTTTAAAAATAAAAGCACAATGTTGAAAGTTCAGATATTCAGAAAATTATAAAGATCGTGTAAAATATGATCCCTCAGAGAGAAATATATAATTGATAAAGAAGCTAGTTATCACTGTTAACATAATTGATATAAAAAATTTATCCTTTGGATGGATCAAAATATATTCAATGCATAATTTATAACCTAAAAAATATGAAGAAATTTTGTCATTTCATTTTGTTTTTTAGCTTCTTTCTTCTTTATTCTCTTTAAATACAGATGAAGTAAACAAATCATTTAATCAAGAATCCTGTTAAATTCATGTCAAACAGAATTGAGTTTTCTCTAAACATGTACCTCCCTCCCATTTACCAACATGATATTTGGAACTGATTTACAAATCAAATTGATTTACAAGTCATGTTACTACAATTTTTCTTAAGTAGGTCAAAATACTAAACACCAAATGCCATTAATGAACACAAAAGGAGGTATAAATTTCTTGTAATATATAATACATTTGAAATTCTCCCATTCTGACAATCTTGCATTTACAAACTGTTAAACATGCAGATGTTCAGAAGTTTTTCAAGCTCTAATTTTAGGAGTATTCTATGGTAGAGAGGTAAAGAGTAGACATTGGTAAGAATTATAGAGGGCACAACCACAGGGTATTAGAACAAAAGGAATCACTTGAGAAAACCTAACCCAGCACCCACTTTTCTACTTAAAATTTTTAAAGATTAATTTATTTATGCATACAAGAGCTGGGGTGTAGGCCAGAGGTTTGGGGGTGAGAGGATTCACCAGAGACAGAGTGGGGAACAGAACATGCATATCTACTGAAATACACTGCTGAGGGGAACAGCAGGCGAGACAGGAGAGGTCTGCTGCATCGTGTGGGAAGCCGTGGATCTAACTCATGCTGCAGTGGCTGCCAATGGCTTTATAGTGCTGAAACTTAATGTTCGGCACCTCCAGGGAGGCCCTTAATTTTTATTTTAACAAAACTTAACGCCAGAGAGATGAAACCACTTGAGTATGACCATATTCTCAGTTAGTCCTGACATTAGCATGTTGATATTCAGCATGTCTGACTCCTGATATTCACAACCTCCATAGAACATCAACACTGCTTAAAGAATTACTGATAGAAATAGAATATACTGGTCACCTGGGAAGTTACCGCACAAGTTACCACACAAGTAAGCCTTCAGTTGTCTAATTTCAATTCTCTGTGACTAGATTCCAAAAAAGCTGTCCAGATCCAAACCTTCATTCCAGTTAGGCCACTGAGACAACTAAGATGGTGTGCAGGCCCACAGGACTAAGTGATATCAATTGAAGCAGCAAGACAGGGACAAGTTTCTGACTGTACCAGTCTTAAATTCTTATGGCTCAAGAGCTGAGGTTCCAACCTAAAGTCTGACATCTGTCCTTGTCAGATCTCCATGGGGAGTCCAAAAAACAGGAGACAGAGTATCCTATAAACCTGTACCACCAATAAAGACCATTGTCCTCCCTGTTAGGTCATTAGTTTATATTCAGTACCCACCTGTGGGAATTTTCCTATTCAACACTCCAGATATTTATACCATAGATTCCCATTTATTGAGTACTATTCTTGTCATAAAAGGTATGAAGTCACTAGATCTCAACTCCTTCTAATGGAATAGTCACAATTATGTTAGAAACAATTTCAGCGGTTGGGGGGGTAGGGGGGTATAAGGGCACAAAATGGAGTAGAAAAGAACACAAGGGACCACGGAGATGGATCACGGGTGAATTGGTGGTGGGTTACCCAAGGGGAATACAAAATGTAAAAGACATAAATAACAATAAAAATATATTAAAAAAAAAAAGAATACATCCCCAAACCTGTTATATAAAAACACTTATTTTTATTTGAATGTTAGTTTTACTTTGATTAAAATAAAGTAAATCTGTATTAAAGAAAAAAAATTTCTTTTGACATTGTGGACAGTTTCCATGTACCCTTGCAGGCCAACTCTCCATTTTTCTCCCTCTGTAAATGCACTCTCCAGATTTTACGCACACAAAAGAAATCACTTGTTCTCAGCTTCAGGTTACATCTAACCAATAGGGAGCCGGCACTTGTTAAAGAGGTGGAGTGTGAAGACAGAGGATTTGTTTTGCTAGCTTCTATGATTCACATGAGTTCACTCCTGTGGACTCTCTGAGTGTCCCCCAAAGGTCCTCTCAGTTTGAATTTCACTCAAGAACTATCTCCTTCCATGTGTCAATAATCTCTTCCTCTTTCATACCCAATAAAGGCAACATTTGATTACAATTATCTCTTCTTGCCCTAAACTGTGTGTTCCCCACATAATACCCTTACTTTTGTAATGAAACCTCTTCAGTATAGTCTCATTTCATCTTGTCATCCATTTTCCTCTTGAAAACCTCATTGAGACAAATGTCAAATTTTTATATCATTATCTTTAACAGGGAACACTGAGACCTATTAGGACACAAAAATTGTTTTTGTGTTTTTCCTTGTCTGGAAAGTAGGCAGGTTAATAGGTAAATTCTTTGAAATGGCATTTCCAGACAAGCATCTGTCTCCATAACTCAATCCCATTTACTATTCAGACTTCTGACTCTTGGGGACTTTGAAACGTTACATGAATCAGACATTCACCTAGTCATCAGGGTATTGGAAAAACCAACTGTGAGATAGCAGTGTCAGTCATTCCTAAAAGCAAAATAATGGCTATGTATTGATTTTAAATACTGATCTTCCCCTTTTTTCTGAATGATTTTATGATGTTTATTTATAATACTTTCCAAGAAATCAATATGTACTTTAAAGGTCTTTGTTCAGCTTTGTCCAGAACTCCTGGCATAGTGTTGGACAGAAGGTAGATGATTTGTTTTCACAATTACACAACAAGTCATGTGCACACAACTGCACAGTTGCATATAAAGGTGGCCACACACAGCTTCGCTATCTTTGAAATTCTGATTATTAGAAATTTCTTACTAAATAGATAAAGTAACATCCAGAGAGGGATTATTTGGTAAATACTTATCAAAGAAAGAGTTCATTTTTCTTTGTTTAATTACAATACAGTCGCTAAATTAAATCACAGCAGAATCTCTACTGCTCCCAATGCTAATTAGGAACACATGAAGATGTGTTCCTTAGGGGAAGATGATTAATAAAAATTGAGCAACTATTACTAGTATCACTTCATCCTTTAATCATTTTGATTCACAAAGTTGGGGATCTCAAGATCAAGGATAATTCTGGGGAAACACAGCAACTTTTGAGAATGTTGTTTGTTTCATACTTACCCAGAACTTGCCTCGAGTGCCTGTATTTACCCAAAAGTATTGCTTCATATATTGTACATTTTAGGAGAAGGAAAATCAAGCTAAATTCTATCAGACAATAAGTTGATGGCATTGTTTACTCATCAATACTTGTTATACATAATGGAATCATATGAATTTTTTGACAAGGTAATAACAGTGTTTTAAAAAATAAAAGTGGTCCAAAATGGAGCCGTTCATAATGGGCCTCACAAAGACAAAAGTCAAAACACCTAATCTCACTGCAGTTTCAACCTCTCTCAAAAGTATTATCCTAAACTAATCAATGTAGAATTTCCTAATCAGCACCAGTGAGATAATCTACATGATTATTTTCCCCATGCCTTCCCCTGAGGGAATTTAGCTTAAGATATAATCTTTTATTTTGCTAAATACCTGTCCCACTGTCTTTTGGTCTATAAACATTGTCCATCTTTGTATAATCCTTTGCAGTATTAAGTTGGGCTGCTGCTTGATTCATAAGTCATTTAATAAAGCAAATTAGATCTCTGTATTTGTTAATTTTATTTTTCTTAACAATAGTAGAAAGGAGATTTATTTTTCCTGAATAGAATTTTATTTAAATATGAAAATAACTATACTTAAATTAATCAAGAGGTAAATATGTTATCTAAACACATACACACACATGCATGGATGCATATACATGCACACACTTTTAGATATTGATTTTTCAAATACATTAATGTCCCAATTAAAAATAGAAAAATACTGAATTACTTAGTAGGTGCCAGATACAAAAGTGATATTAAGAACTTGATTTTCTGGAAGCTCCTAAGTAGACTTCCCTGGAGTTTGACATAAAGTGCACAGCTATTATAGCATCAGCTCAAGCTTGGGCTGGAAGGGCTTTCTTGGGATTTCACTTTCAACTTCCATTTTAGAGCCTCAAGACTTGTTTTATAATTGATTTTAATCCCTTGTTTTATAATTAATTTTTAAAGATTGTTACTTCAGAATGAATTCAAAGACGTTTTAGGATAAGTCATCTGGAATGTTGGACCCTAAGTGTAGCAGATGTTTACCTTAACAAGTCAGTGGAAAGGGCAACTCTAGAGCAGTTATTTTGGGCCAGGGCTGAAAACTAAATAATGACTGCGTATTGATTAATAATGTCAATTCATCTTTTACTCTGAATGGATTTTGATCAGTCCCCTCTTCCCCCCAAAAAATAATAGTTGTTTAGAAATTAGCCTATATTTGGAAAACAATTATTCTGCATCATTCACACCACCTAGCACACTTCTGAGTATAGACAGCTGACTGATTTGCGGAACTAATTCATTGTTCATTGTTGTCTGTAGTTAGTTTTATAATTGAATAAGCATAAGGTCATCTTTACCTTTCTTACCTCTAAAAAAACGGACTTTTTTCCTCATTGTCTTTCCATATGGATTAAGATAACACCCAGAGAGGGACTATGTAGTAAAAACTACTTAAAGAAAAGTCTTTAACTTTGTCACCCTTCTTCCACCCCCATAATCAACTCACATATTTGAATAACTTAGTTCTTAGAAGTGATTTTCAGAGATTTAATCCAAAATAATCAGTTTAGAAGAAATATACTTCACATAAAGATGCCCTTATTAAGTCTGTAATAGCTTTTTCTGAACATAAAACTGTAAAGTGAAAGTTAATTTACATATTTCTAATGTTTATGAAAAGTTATTGTAATATCCCTTTTTAACATTCTGTGGTTTGTTGGTTTTAGGGGATGTCTACTCCATTTTTAAAATTTTCATTTATGATCTGGGACCATATTACATTTAATAACCCTAAAAATTGTCATCAGCAACTTTGCTAAAGCAGATAATAAACTTGAAAACTTTTATTGCTGTTACAGAGTAGTAAAGGTAATGGAAATAACATGCATGTCCATTTAATAAAAATACACACACACACACAAAATCCCACACATATATGCTTGCACACACAAACAGATCATTCAAAATAATGCTGGAGGGTGGGAGGCACAGGCTGGAGCCACTGGGTCATCTCTCCAACAGGAACAGCAGTGGGCTAGGGTGGGTGTGGAATGGCCACTCGTCACCACACCTCCCTTGAAGGAACGAGAGGGAACCACAACATAGGTCTGAAATACACTCAACGATGTCTGAAATATACTTCAGGAAATGGCGTCAGAGTCTTGGTTTCATTATTTATCCCTTCTCTCTGCACCAACAATTGGAATTTTTTTTTAGGTTCTTATGTTAGTGAGACATCCAGCCTAATATTCTAAATAATTGCATCATCATACAGGCATCTAGATGATACTGGACAGAATCATCTAGAAGGACAGATAAAATAGAATGCAGATGCTACTCATCGTAAATATAAGAACATGGATGCTGTTGGAAAACTTTTGTCAGAAAGGAGAAAATTCTTTGCTGGATTGTGACAGGATCTCAAAATCTAGAAATGATTAATAGAGCAGAGCTACATGGACCCAGCAATGCAATAAAACTGTTTATAAATAAAGAAGAAAATAAACAGATACATACTGTGGGTTAAAAACCAGAGAAGTAACAGTCCAATTGTTCTGGGAAACAGTTGAAACCTTTCAGCATATTCATTACCATTATAATGAATATAGTGACTGATTTATGAAGGCACATGACAAGCCTACTTCATACTAGACAAGTCGAGATGGCTGCTCGTAAACCAAGATGCTGAAGAACCTATTTACTTAGGGTGGAGATTAAAGCATTATGTAAAGCAGAGTTAGGTGAGTGGAGGAGCAGGTTATTTACTACGCAAAGAATCTTGAGATTTATTTTAAAGAAACGACTATATTCTGTCTCCACTTCTGAAGACCTAATACTGGGAAGATGCTTGGGAATCTTAAGCACAGAAGCAGGGACTCCAGAGATTTTCTTGGAAGAAACTTTCCATCCCTTTTTGCCAAAATACCATTTAATCCAGAACCCTTTGGTATATAAAATAAACTACCATCCTCCTATAAAGGATCCTACTTGCTGTTCCGAATCTGTAGTTTCTTTTTACTGTGCTAACGTTACAACTGTGTGTCAGAATAGCATACTTACTATCTTCATCCATATGGTTATTTACACAGGTATCAACCTGCCTTAGCTGAGAATCTACTAAGGGAAAAAGCTAAGGCAAAGCAAACAAAAACAAAGGTCAAAAAGTAAAATTTTAGGGCCTCCCCGGTGGCGCAGCGGTTAAGCACTGTGCTGTGGAGCTGTTGGCAGCGGCGATGTGAGTTCGACGCCCGGCCGGGGAGAATCCCACATGGCGCGGCAGACCTCTCTTGCCTCGCCCGCTGCTCCCCTCAGCAGTGTGTTTCTGATCTGCCTGTTCTGCTACCTGCTCTGTCTCTGGTGAACCCTCTCACCGCCCCACGCCTCTGGCCTGTACCCCAACTTGTATGTATAAATAAAAAATAAATCTTTAAAAAAAAAAAAAGTAAAATTTTAAAAAATCTTAAATGAAGGAATCCTTGATGGGTGGTATGTTTTTAAACTCAGAACGTGAGTGTGAATTGCACTTTGATATAAATAAATTAAAGTTTCCCCTGCACACACCATTTCTTCTAGTGAAAATTTCATTGTAATTTTAATAACTGGTAGTATTCCTTTCAAGGAAAATTTATAATAAGAGTATTTTTTGTCCTAACGTCTAATATTTCTAAAATCTGGTGATTTGTTTTTTTAAGTGTAAAAGTATCTTTTAGAAATATTTAAATGACTTTTGGCCACTTTAAAGCAGCACTTAAACTACTGCATAAAATAAGTATCTATCATGCTAAAAAGATATACATAAAAAATGTTTTCATGTTATTTTTTATTCAGGTAACAATGATTCCCAAGACTATGTATAATTTGAAGGCATAGATTCATACCTCTTCAGATGTAAGTTACAACACCACATCTACCACCAAAACACATAATCTTCCATAGTTCATTGGGGCCCCTCTTCCCTTTGTTTACCTTCCCTGCCCTTCCCCTCCGGTAACTTTAAGTGGTGCAGCTGCTATGGAAAAGAATATGGTGGGACTTCAAAAAATTAAAAACTGAATTGCTATATGATCTACTAATTCCACTTTTGGATATATATCCAAAAAAATCGAATACTACATCTTGAAGAGGTACAGGCATGTCCATGCTCATTCTAGTATTATTCATAACAGCCAGAAAGTGGAAGCAACCCATGTACCCGTTGATGAATGACTGAATAAAAAAAAATGTGGTGTATATATTCAGTCTTAAATTGGAATATTACTCAACCTTAGAAAGTAAGGAAATTCTAGCACATGCCACAACATGGATAAAACAAGGATATTATGCTAAGTAATATAAGTTCTATAATTTATAATTTCTATAATATATAAGTTCTATAAGTTCTATAATTTCACTTATACTAGGTACTTGAAGTAGTTAAATTTAACCCCCACTAAGGATTGGGGTAGGGAGAAATGGGGAGTTGTTGTTTCATAGATTTAGTTTTGCAAGACAAAGGAGTTCTGGAAATTGGGGAGATGTACAGCAATAAAATGTGCTTAACACCCTTGACTGTATATTTTAAAATTACAGTCAAGGGTGTTAAGCACATTTTATTGAAGTTAAATGAAGTTAAGTGAAGTTTATGAAGTTAATTTTTTTTGTTACATGTACATAACTAGAAATTTACGCAACTAGAAATTTAAAAAAAAATAAAGAAAACAAACTCTTAAGGAAGCATTAAGTTTGCTAAACCAAACACAAATTTACAAGTCCAAGAGAGAGATGGATAAAATTATCTGCAGTATAAAATAAACAAAAATATGACTAGTCTCCTGTTTTCTCTGTGCATAATTGACAGACCCTGGTGGGCAATAAAGATGAATGTTTCATTTATTTACTTGTAGTGAAATCAATTCTTAAGGACTATAAGTTTTAAGCTCTGTATTTCAGTAAAAGCAGAATGTAAAACAGAGAGCTAATAAACTTTGAAATACATGATAATGATTCCATTCACATCTTTGTGGAAATATTTCTTAGTAGTTGATTATATAATCTAGCTAGAAGCTTAATGTCATAAAAGTCATTATAATACTATCTCGTATAATTCTGTAAGGAAAGCTGTTGAAAGAATCTGCAAAGCCAAGATAATACAAACCAGTTTTCTGAATTGGGAAAGAAAATTGGATGCTCTAGACTTGAGAAATGTGAGAAAACAAAAACATTTACAAATATGTTCATGCATTAATTATTTTTACAGCAATCATTGTGTCAAGTTTTCAGGAAAGCAAGATAGACAGAGGCTCCCGCCATCTATAGAAAAAAGGACAATTGTAGAGCTACTTTGATTAAGTACTCTCCTACAACGAGAACAGAACCATAACAGGAACTTGAACTAGGGGGAAAGAGTAGAGGTCCAGGAGGGCTTCCTGGAAGAAAGGTTATCTACACTGAGACCAGAAAGATCAGTAGAATTCTTCAAGGCGAAGAAGAAAGGACTGTTTTTAAAAAGGAAGTAGTTCTGTGGAGTCAGAAGCAAGAAAGATCATATTAGCTCACTATGGCTAACCCAGACCTCTAAATTATGGAGAGATAAGAAATGAACTTAAAATGTAAGTGGAAAATAGGACACAAAATTCAGGCATCATAACAATAAGGACTATTGATATAAACATAAGGGGGAAAAGCCATTGAAGTGTGTGTTTTACAAGGATCACTCTGTGAAGAATGAGTTAGAGGAGCATAATAGAGGTAAAAGGCTGGCTTGGAGAGGTTATGGTAGTAGACAAGGAATAATGCAGATGAGGCTGATGTGTATATAGAGATAGACTTGTGAAGACCTGGAGAGAGAATAGAGGTGAAAAGTGGGAAGTTTGAAAGTGATGCCAAGTTACTGATTTAAGCAGTTGAATAATGTCAACCATTATGAAATCAAACAACAAGGAGAAAGCAATTTGAGTTTGACGCATGGATTAATTTGGGGCATGTTGAGTTAGAGATGACTGTTATCCTTCCAAAGAAAGATGTCAAAAAAGAACTGGATTCTCTCCAGCTTTTAAAGAAATAAGATATAAAATATGAATAATACTATATATGTGTTAGGGAAAACTGTCTCCCCAGAAGAATGTGTGTTGTGAGAAGACCAGTGACCTAGGAGAAATCCTGAGTAATCCTGAATAACAGTCCAGTGCCTTAGCCTAGCTTCCTTAAAAAGTCAAAGGCAAGCTACATGCTGAAATTTTATTGGAGGAGTGTGTGGGCACATTAATAGACTATAAAAAAAAGAGAAAAGTAGGTATGAGGTAGAAAAGACTGGAAGGCAAACACATGGTGGTGGATTATTACCTATTTTACTTGACCACCTCCTCACAAGAAAACTACCTGGTGTTCAGCCATGCCACCTCCAGAGACCCTCGGTAAATGTTTTCTTCCAAATAATCTGTCAAATAGGGAAGGGCATGCAGTTTTTCTTCTACCTCTTTCTCATTTCCTGTCTCTCATCAATCATTCAGCTTCCCAGTGCATTAACTTCTCTACATTTCTTGATTGTAGTAACCAGCCACTTCAGGCAGGCACTGAGGAAGCAAACACCACTATGGATCTATCTTTCTTGAGTGTCAGTACTAGGCCTTTTTATTCTCTCTAAAAAGTGGACATAGCAGAGACTTTGTCAAAGCCCAATTTGGGAGAGACTTTTGAAACAGATGGTGGTGTCTGGAGATACAGTTTTGATGGCAGGGGCTGGAGTTTTGCAAATGATGACTTGATGTGAGTCTCATTGGGGCTTTGATAGCTAGGAATCAAGGCAAGCAGCTGAAAGGCTAAAAATAATTTCTAAGTAAAGAATACTTTTGGAAGTGCAAAGTGAACGTTAAAGACTGAGCAGAAGATTTATATCAAAGATTACAAAGGAAGAGGATGGCTAAGTATTTGACTTAAATGCTATATAGGATGGATTCCCTCTTTTTCTGGTAATATACTTGAATTTTCTATGGGAACCATGCCTCCCTTTGGTTCTTTTGGTTTGGCTTGAGTGAACTCCACCCATGGATTCCAGGGTTAGTAGTAGTCCAAAAGCAAACTCTCAGCATACTGCTGCCCTGAGCACAGACATGGTCATTTGCCAACCAGGTCATTGGACTCCATGTCAGCACTTTCACTGGAACAACTGGTGAAGAGTTAGAAGGTTAAGATTTTTACATTTTGTGGATTTGTGAATACTTTTTCTTTGCTTAAGCAAGATAATTTTTCTGTCAGGTAACCATTTCTGTCACTTCTGGTTGCTACAGAGGGAGGTAGAGAAGTGTCCACTGGAATTAATTAGAGAGATGGTATAGCCTCAGTAAGGATGGGTTCAGAGCAGCACTGGCAGAAGTTGGGATGATTGTAACTACTTCTTCATTCTCTTTCCGCAATGCTTAAATGCTGAACCTCTTAGCTCAAGGTCCTGGGGGTACCCCCAAACATGCATGCTCTAAAGGTTTCAGCCATTCATGTGCATAAAGGCAAAGGAGACTCTTAGTGTGAAAGAATTTTAATAGAATTAGTGTGAAGACAGAGAGAAAAGAATATAATAGTTTTCAAATAAAATACCCCAAATTATCCATCCCCTAACGGGCAAATGCCCAGTCATCCAGAGTAGGCCTGAAATGGAGTCTGAAGCCAGAAAGCTTGCCACAAGTCTAAGGTAAACAAAAGGAGTGAGGGTCCTAAGGAACCAAGGAATGAGGTTCTGAAGCAAGTCCCAGAAAAATAGAACAAAGGAAGCAAAATCAAAGTGTAAATCAAGAGGTAATCATTGTCAACCTCCTCCATTGTATCTCACCCATGTTTCTCCATGTGTCTCCTTCTGTGCCCCCATCCCAGCAGTACCAGTCAGGTCACAGAAGCAAGAGAAATCCCCCTTGCCCACCTGCCTTCTGTTTTATGTAGCTTCATCTGTCCAGGAACCCCCTAGTTTCCAGTAGCTAGTCCAAGGTGCTTTCATATAAATGGGTCAGGGAGCATGGTGGCTCCTCCTTTTACAGAGCTGCCTCTAATCATTCATCTATCTGTAAATGGGCTAAGCAGACCATGTTTAGAGAACCTATGGGAGGAAGCAGAAATAACCAGTGGTGTCTGCTTAGCATCTTTGAGCCTTTTGCTCTGGACCTCAGTTGGAAGCCAGGGTGCGGCTCTCACTGGGCCCCAAAGCACCACTAAAACAGAGTGTACTCCCCATAGTTTTAAAAGATGACAGGGAACACCACATGATAATGAGTAAATTGAACCATAATTTGGACTTCCCCCAAGTACCTAATCCTATACCAACTGTATAGTAGACTTTTACTAAGTATGTTTGAGACACTGACTAATCTGAGAAGGAACAGTCTACGTGAGTCACTCAATTTGGAGTTTCCACAGAAGAGTGTCTTCTTAGAACTGAATCAGACTGCATGTTAATAGAGAATTTTTTAGATTAATTTTATGATTCTTTCCTTCATCTCAATTCTCTTCCTTAGAATAGTAACAAATCTGTCACTCAAGCCTCAGTTTTCTCACACCATACTTCTCCACTCCCTTCTTACTCAAGTAAGAAAAGTTATATTCACAGATTCTGGTGCTCATTATCTCTGACCTAGAACAGAGCAGTAACATCCCGAGTAATCTTTGTGTCTGCAGTCACTCTGGTCTTATTCATTATTATACACCTATTGTCAATTAATAATTTCATCAAATGTCTTAACCTTTGTTAATGCAAAAGCATTGAGTAATCCTATAATTACAGAGCATTTCTACATCTGTTATGGCACTGACGACAGGCAACCTTTTATCATAATTAGTTGTAGACGTTCATATCTTTCTGTTTACCTGTCAGTCTTTCATAAAGTGTTATACACTTTTTTTTTTGAAACTGACAGATAATTCCGTGGACCTCAACTCATGTATAAATCCATGAGGCAATTAAGATAATGGAGAGATTTCCTGAATGTTGGCATTTGGTAGGTAGTTATTGATTCAAATTACCTATTAGAAGTATAGTCTGAGACTTGACATTGTTTTACTTACCTTATTTCATGGATCTGGTCGAAAAGGAAGACAATTTTATATCCTATATTTTATAATACAGTTAGTGTTTAGAATATGAAAAATTGGTGTAGACACAAGTAACAATGATCATCAACTGAAACATTTTCTTTAAATGAAAAATTCTTGCCATGTCCCTTTTTGCTTTGTTTTTTTTTTTGCAAAATCCTGATTGAGACTTTATGCTTTTCTTCTAATGCACAGAATCTCTATGGTAAACAATAAGATGTTTACATTTAAAAATTAAAATTCATTCAAATGTATTTTTTGATTTCTCATTTGCACCTGCAAAAATAAATTATTTTCTGAAATGAAAAGGGAATGCATTTGCAAGGTGAATTTCCTCTGGGAAAAGTGGGGTTTTCAGAACAACTTTAATGTGTTTTATATTTTTCTTTAAATTATAACTTGTGATTTAACTTTCATTCACATTTTACATTCATATTTGCATGATAAAGAGCTACTATGTCATTTTTAAACACTCCTTTATCATCTGAATTGCTGAAGGAAGAGAGTTAAGGGATAAAGAAAAGTAAGGATTTTTAAATCTCACATTGGATCAACTTCCCTAATCCCACAATATTCAGCATTAATTAGCAATGACAGACAACTGTCTTCCTTGTGGAAGGTTTGGAATGAATATTTTATCACAATTTTCACATACTCCCTATAGCTCAGTAATCTCCCTTTTTTTTTTTTTTTTAAAGTGGGATAACCTCTATAATGGAAGTATGTTTTCTTGGGTTTTTTTTAAAGATTTATTTTTATTTATTTTTGTATACAAGCTGGGGTGCAGGCCAGAGGTGTGGGGCAGTGAGAGGATTCACCAGAGGCAGAGTGGAGAGCAGAACAGGCAGATCAGAAATACACTGCTGAGGGGAGCAGCGGGCTAGACAAGAGAGGTCTGCTGCGCCATGTGGGAAGCTCCCTGGCAAGGATCAGACTCATGCTGCAGTGCAGTAGCTGGCCATGGCTTGATGGTGCTGAGATTTTAACCCCTGCACCACCAGGGAGGCCCTAAATGAATAAAGTTTAGCTCACAAAGAAAAGGAAGCAAGGAAAGACTTCCGTTCTTAACCAAATTGTGGATATGGGGATCTTACAGGGAAAGAATAAATTGTAGAGCTTGCAAAAATCCCTAAAGAACCCCTTTCCTTAAACCTCCCACATCCCGCAGGTCTACATTCCTTAATCCAGGTAAGAAGGAGGATTGTCCTAGCAGGACACAAGTTCGGCCTGTTCAACAATCACTTTGCTGAGAAATTTTACATTGTAACCCTCTGGGTATCAAGAGATCTCCCCTTTTATGCAGTGAATCTATAAATACTTTCTTTTAATGTACTTATCCAAGTGCTGCAGGAGCATCTCCATTAAAAGAGGAGGTACCATAGTCTCTGCTCCACTTAATAGCAGGCAGAGCTGAGCAGCCAGGTGAAGCTGTGTAACACAGGAAACAGTTAGACTCAGAGAAAAGAAGTAAGAAGCGAGTTCATGGTCCTGTGGCCCACCTTGTACCCTGGTACTGCTAGGAAGGAGACTTATGGAGGAGAGGCAAGAAGAGACACTCAGAAGAGACATAGGCATGATAGACAAGTGGGGAGGCTGACAGTGGCAGCCATTATTTCAATTTGTTTTTGATTTTGCTCCATTTGTCCCAGATGTGCCTGGGACAAATGCCTTTACCCCCTTTCTATTGTTCCCCTCCAGAAAGTACCTTAGACTTGTAAGTTTTGGGGCATCAGCCACCCTGCTTCAGATTTCAACCCTGTTTGGTCATTTGCTATGAGGGGATGGCTAGTTTGGTGTATCTTATTGGAAACTATTCTTTCTTCTTTCTCTATGCACATTAATTCTATTAATGTTCTTTCACACTAGTGTCTCCTTTACCTTTGTGCACACGCAGGACCCCTTTAGATGATGCAAATTTGGAGCTCCTGGTTATCCCTTGGTTGTACACTAACAAATGAAGTTAATATTTTTAAAAACAATTTCATAAAAATTAGAATAAGTCTTATAATTGAGTTTTACTTTTATACGCTACCTGCCTACAAATTTCAGACTGTGCTCCTGAATAGCAGCTTAAAAAGACAAAGTGAGATGTGACACTCCATTTCTAAACTGAATCTTCAACTTGGCTTAGGGCATAAAAGAATCTGAACCAAATATAATGTAACTATAGCATTTTCTAAATTTATATTTCTGTTAGGAAAATAAGTTCTGTTGTACAAATTTGTGCAAAGTGTAAAATCTTGCTGACTTGTACACACACACACAGGATGGAAAGGAGAGAGAAAAAGATACACATTGCAAAGCTCTATCAAAGGAGTTAAGTGACTTCACATTACATTGTCCCTGTCTCCCATTCAGCTGTTTGAATGACTGTCATTCTGTATACATCCTCTGAGGCAGCAACATGGTGAAGGTTGTATTGTGATGGATAGAACTGTCAGAACCCACTGAGTATTTAGAAAGTGCCCAGTGAATTTCATTTAGAAAGGGCTGCATTACAGCAAAGTGCAATTGCTCTTCTATGACTATTCTTCTGAGTGTTAAGGAAATGGGCTGGTAGTTAAAGGACAAGATGCATTTTCTCTTTCCTCATCCTATCATCTCTTTCATGTTGCTTAGCTACAATTGAAGCCACCCCCAAGGCTTTTGTCCAAAGGCTTTTAGTCTAAGGATGCACTCTCTTCTTCAGCTAGTTTCAAATAATCCAATGTAGCAAGGGCAAGGCCCTTGAAAATCAAGTTCACCATGTCAGATTCTATAGATGAGAAGAATCGACCACATTATTTACTAGAAAGTTACAGGACAAAGATTTGAAATAAATACACTACCTTATTTTCTTGCTCAGTGTGATATTTCCAATGAAAACATCTTTTCATGAGTTAACTGGCTACATCAACTATTCCCTCCATGAAAGTGAATTCATGAGATCAACTTTTGCTTTTAGGAAAGAGGCTCTTTGTTTTCTGCATAAGTTTTTTTAATTAATTTTTTGATTGAGGTACTGTTGGTTTATAACATTTTTTTAAAGATTTATTTATTTTATGCATACAAGCTGGGTACAGGCCAGAGGCATTGGGCAGTGAGAGGGTTCACCAGAGACAGAGTGGGAAGCAGAGCAGGCAGATCTACCGAAATACACTGCTGAGGGGAGCAGTGAGTGAGGCAGGAGAGGTCCGCCATGCCATGTGGGAATCTCCCCAGCTGGGCATTGAGCTTGCTTTGCCCGCTGCTGACAGCTCCACAGCACAGCATTTAACTGCTGAGCCAGCAGGGAGGCCCCCTGGTTTATAGCACTGTATGTGTTTTAGCAGTATATATTTACAGCTCTTCAAAAGGATGTCACCCACAAAGCCCACCACCAAAATACCAATAAGCCCCCACCTTTTCATCCCTCCATGCTTTGCAATGTACTCTCTTCTTCCCATTCTGGTAGCCTCAATGCTGCAGTCAGAATCCAAGGATTTGTTTTGGATAATTTTTTTCTGCTTTTTTGTCTTATTGCTCTATATTCCATGTATAAATTAAACCATTTAGTGTTTTTTTTTTCTCCTGACTTATTTCACTTAGTTTAACCCCCTCCAGTTCTATCCAAATTGTGACAAATGACAAGGTTTCATCTTTATTTATGACTGAATAGTATACCATTGTGTATATAGCCTGCTTCTTCCTATTCCATTCATCTGTTGTTGGGCACTTATTACACTGGTCAACAAATTTTTACAAAAGTCATGGTACTAAAATAAAATTAGTCATTTCCTATCAATTTGTATGTGCTCAACACGAATATGACAGTCAAATTCTGATTTTGGCTCTAGTTGTTTTTTTTTTTTGTAATCTGCAATAAATGGATGTTTACATCACAAAATGCATGCCAATAGTAATAGGCCTACAGTTAATACCTGTAAAAAAATCAAGTTATATAACACTTCTTAGATTTCTTCACTTGTCTCTTGTACAGCTTTTCAGGAATAGAATAGATGGAAGACAGTTTCCATTGTGCAAAAGCACAGCCTTAAGACTCAGTTTCAAATAGTCTAGAAATAGTCTCCATTCTTGTGGGTCGCAAGTGATTTCTAAGGCATTCATGAGACCCTGAATATCGGAACAGAATACCAGAGTACTTTCCTTTCTGAAGAAAGGCTCCAACTGCTGGTGGCTCTTTCGATAGAGAGCAATTGTGACATCTTCTTCTAGAAGTTTCCATTGTTGGAGTCTTGATCCGAGCAATTCTGCCTTGTTCTTGGATAAGTCCAAATCACGAACCAGGTCATTTATTTCTTCCTGTGTTAGTCTATGGGGGGTTGATGATGCACCACAGTGAAAATTTGGATCATTGCATGCTGATGGAACAGGAGAACAGGTCGGCTCACCCTTGTCCTCATCAGATGAATCAAGAGAATATTCTGCTGGAGGTTCTGGAATAGGAAGTCTCTCCCCATGTAGAAGTGGTCTAAATGCAGATGGAATGTTTGGGTAGAATATTCTCGACTACTTTTGCTTCGTTATTCTGCCAGAAAGAATAGGAACCAAGCAGAAGTAACAGTCTTTTATGTGGTTGCTTGGCTCTCTCCACACCAGGGGGACTGCAAATGGCATTGATGGTCTTTTGCCATTTAACCACCGGGAAAACTGTGTTGCACACGAGCACAGCATGTATGTGGGGCCCAAGGCTTGTCTTGGTCACCAACCTTGCATCTGAATTCAAGATGATAAGCCTTCTTCACTTGAGAAGTGATACTTTTCTTCTGATTGGCAAAAGCCCCCACAAATACAGCAGAAATTGTCCATGCTGTTAACACACTTTCAAGGCATTACTGTTCTGTATTGTGCCTCAACAGATACAATAATAACAGTTCTATGGAACAGTAGCTTCAACCGTCTTGCAAAGTCTGAAATATTTTCAATGCTCAACCTTTCCAACAGGGCTTTATAGAATGCTCTGCTGACATCAGCTTACTTCAGCAGCAGCCTGGCAGTAGTAGTGCATTATATCAAAATATAATGCAATGAACTCTGGATGATTTGTGCATGATTGCATTATGCAGTGCGATGCAATATGACATCATTATAGGCTGATTTAGGATGTTGTTGCAGTCCTACTGGATAAATTTACACGGTGAAACATATAAAATGAATTCTATGAAATATCTTCAAAACGAGAACTAATAAAAATTTTTCAGGTTTATATTCATGTTCAGCACACCAAGATACTACAGATCAGGGCCTTTTTAAGTCAGTAATGATCTCAATGTCGACCAGCGTTTTTGTTTCCATAATTTAGCTAATGTAAGTAGTTCTGCAGTGAACATAGGAGTGCAGTTTCCCTTTGACTTAGTGTGTTTGTCTTCTTTGAGCAGATATCTGCAAGTGTAACTGTTGCATCTTATGGTCAATATATTTTTAATATTTTGAGAAATCTCCATATTGTTTTCCATCAGAAAAGACCAATCTACATTCCCACCAATAGTGTATTAGTATTCCCTTTCACCACACTCTCACCAAAGCTTTGTTTCTGGGATTCTTTTGATATGATATTTATACAGATGTGAATTTGTATCATTGTGGTTTTAATTTGTAGTTCCATGGTTATAATGAAGATGAGCATTTTTTCAGGCACCTGTTGGCCACTTGGATGTCTTCTTAGGAGTATTGTCTTTATAGCTCTTCTGCCCATTTCTGCATTGAGTTATTTTTCTTTTCATTTGTTTGTATGAGTTTTTTGTAGATCTTGGATACCAGCTCCTTGTCGGATGTATGATGTGCAAACATCTTTTCCCATTCAGTATTGCATCTTTTCATTTTGTTAATAATTTCTTTCACTGTGCAGTGTTTTAGATTGGTTTGTCACTTTTGTTTATTTTTGCTTTTATTTCCCTTGTTGGTGAAGTCGAATCCCTAGAAACATCACTGAAGCCAATTTTATGGATTGTTTTCCCTATGTTTACTTCTCTTTAATTTGTTTCAGGTATTATATCCCAGTCTTTAATCCATTTTGAATTAGTTTTTGTGTATGGTATGAGATAGTGGTCTAGTTCATTATTTTGCTTGTGACTGTCTAGTTTTTCTGGCACCATTTGTTGAAGAATCACTCCACTGTATGCTTTTCACTCCTTTGTTACGAATTAACTGCCCATATTAATATGGGCTTATTACTGAGCTCTCAATTCTATTCCATTATTCTGTGTGACTACCTCTCTAAGTTGCAGAAACTGACTCACAGGCTCAGTATTTTTTTTCTTCCTATTGCATTTTAAAGACTCACAGCAGAATCACAAATATTATTTCTAAGTAATTTCTTTTCCAAAATTATCCTAACACAAGTACTGCGATTTAGCTTTGAAATGTATATTTCTAAAAATATTTAATTTTTTTGATCAGCTTAAAATACCAGAAGAAACCATACTGCTTACCCATTTAGTATTCTGGCTCTTGGAGGAGCTAAGAATTAATTTGGACCCCCACTTTAGATACTGCCGTGGTCAGTTGGCTATATTGCTCTTAGAGTATCTATGGTCTTCCTAAGAGTTACTCTGATTTTCTTGAGGAGAATGACGTCAGAAGTCCACTTCTCACTGCAGAAACACAGACCAGAGACCCAGCCCCTTTCTGTCACTGCAGGTTGCCTGGCCATATTGTCCCTGTTTTCTAGGATTTTTCAACTTGACCAGGAGTGTGTTGAGAGGAGAAGGCTGGAGGTATTTTATCCCCATATAGGGAGTGGGAATACCTTCCCAGGATGTTAATGGTTAGAGATGATTATCATGTTTCCTGTTGTATGCAAGTGTGTGTCCCTTTGTTCTCTCTTTGTTTTTTCCAAACCTACTATGTGAGCCTCCCATACATTCTGCGATATCTCATACATGAGATTTCACACACACACACACACACACACACACACACACACACACGCCTCTCAAATCCCTTTTGCATGAATTAGAATTAATTTATGTTGCTTGTGAAAAAGGACCTTAATTGACAATGGTACCTAGATGCTAAGCCCTACAGAAAAGGAGAAAACCAATATACATACCTAGAGGTATGTATTTTACCCAGTCCTTAAAATTCGAACAATTCAATTTGGGAAAACAGGAGGTATGGCATGACGGTGCTATAGATGTTAAAAGTACATGTAGCATCTTAGTACACAATTATGTTTTCATGAACTCTTTATAAGAAATGTTTTAGCGTATCAACTTCATTCTTAAAAGTTTGAAGTGCTAAATCTACGTGGAAAGTGTAGAGCAGGTGCAACCAATATTGCATAATACCAAACTAATGCAATTAGTTTTCCTCTCATACATCTTTCCCTGATGGTCTGCGATTTTGAGATTTAGTTTTTCTTTTCTTTCTTTTTTGAGAGCTGATCTGGTGACTTTGATTTTAAATCTATTTATACCCCAGAGCACTGTTGTTTCAGGTGCTCTTCACAGAGGTGTAATACTAAACTATGTGAAAAAAAAAAAAATAGTTCCCAGATTATATTGACTTGATGGTTCAAATAAGTAAGCACTTATGACGTTGAACATTGCTTAGATTGTGTTAACGATCTTTTCTAAAAATACTGTTTTCAATGAAATTATAGCACCAAAAATTGATGTGGGTTTAGAAACTTCTATTCACCTCTGAGTGTTTTTCTTAAATAATTAGAGAATACAAATATCTATTCATAATAAAGGACCTTTGAGCACAGTGTACAGTATCTGTATTAACACAGATAATTTATTTTTAAATCAAATAAAAATTATCTCATTACCTAAATAATAAAGTATATTTGTTTGTATATCTGTGTTTAGGTAAATAAATCCTTCAGTAGACAAGGTCTGAGTCTTAAGATATTTCATTAGGTTTTGTCTTTAATTTTTTTGGTTTTTATTTTGTTCTATTGGTGTTACTAAGAGATTGTAAGAGATTCAGACCTCATATCTGTACCTTATATCACTAGAATCATAAATGACCTGAGCAAAAGTTTGAAGATTCATTCCAGCTTAATTACGTTAAATCACATGAATACCCATGAATCAGTGTAGACATAGAAATAAGATGTACTGCTGAGCTAATTCTACATAATTTCTTCCCCCCACATAGCAATGGTGCATAAGTAAAGCTTTCTCAGAAACATATGAATTCCTCCCCCGCAAAACTGAGATCTGTTGGAAAGGGTGAGGAAGGAAAGTAACACCAATATACTTCACAGGTCACCAAAAAGTGTCCAGTCATCCTCCATAAATTTTGCTATTACAAGAGAACATCATGTATGACATCTATATGTTGCATGTAAAGTTTATCCTCACCATTCATCTCTTTGTAAACAGGAATTGTTATGTGAACCAATTAAAAGGTACTTAAAGTGCAGTAGATTGGCAGATTTTCAATATGACAAGGACCTAACTATTTTTAATATTTCCAAGATATTTCGTTTAATTTTAATCAATATCAAGGTCAACATATTCAGAGCCATGAAACACTCAACAGAAACCTTTATCTTCCCTTTTTTTCATCCCCACTAAGACACATGTGTAGCTGGGACACTACACATGTTCCTGTAATAGGAGTATCCTACTTTGCACAGTCAGAAATGCAAAACAAATTGACTTTATGTTTTATCATCAGATAAGGATAACTAACAATTGCAGTTACTTCAGGATAGGAATTAAATTTTAATATCCACTGTTACAATTCCCTTCTCCTCTGCTTCTCTCATCCACTCAGTAGTATTATAATACTTGTAGAGTACACTATAAATCTACTTCATCATATAGCCCTTGATTTATAGATTAATATATATTTTCCGTCACTCAGAGACATAAAGTGTTGAGTAGAACAAGTTATATTCTCAAAACTGAGCATTATCTAATGAGGTCAGCTGGCATTGAATTTATTCTAGCCTCTTTCTCTTACAATCTCAGATTTTTCATCTCATGTATGCCCCGACACAATTCAAACAAGAGATACTTATCCACTGACCCATGCTCAATGAGCTCATGTAACACATGCATTCCTCACAAAACCAGGATATTTAAACAAAAAAAGTAAAAAAGATTATTGACCACATGGGTCAAACACTTGCATCCTCTAAACAATACATTCTGTCCCTATAAGCCGGCTACAAGGAGAGCCAAACATTGCTTTGTACATATGGCATTAGAACAGGTGATTAGTTTTATGATTTAGATATTTAGTAGCCTAGGCTATTGAAGTTAGATGCCCATATCTCCTTAGCATGTACTTGGTCCAATCACTTTTTTCTAGAACAAAGCTTGAGTGGGCACAGTTCATGTGTTCCTCAGTGATTCTTCTATTTTTTTGTGCCAACCAATATAATTTTACTGAATGGCTCATTCTTTCTTAAAATAAAGGTCTTAGATCAAACATTTTGGCCTTGAAACTTGTCTATTTAATACAGACAAGTTTTGTGAGATAGAGGTGACAGTGGCTTGGTAGGAAGTTCCCCATGGGTGTGTCACAGTCTTGATCCAAAATAGTGCATTTTTTACTCTCTAGTGAAAGAATTCATCAGAGTGCACCAGATGTAGTTGAACCAGTCAAGACTTTATTAGAGACTTATGCATGAGGGAATCAGTACAGGAAAAGAGAATTTGGTTAGCTCCTCCACGGAGGAAAGGAGGAATTATTTAAAGAATCGGTCCACAGATAGGGATAAGAAGAGCAGCATAATAGCTTGCCCACAATGGTGGGGTACATAAGTGAGTGAAAGATGCTGAAATTTGAGAGCGGGGAGAGGGAAAGCCAGCGCATATCAGAAATCCTTTCACTGGGCACTTTAAGAGGCTGGCACCTGGCATGTGCAGGCAGGTTACACTCCAGATGCACATAGGGGTTCCCTGCCTTCTCCCTCCAGGAAGTCATGATATAATCATCAGTCAGGATCTAACACTTTTTGTCTAACATGGCACCTTATGGGCAGTGTGGTGGGCCAAATTGTTAGGACAGGGTTTTCCACTCCATGATTTCGCCCACCTGTTCAAATAGGACTTGAGCCAAATCATCCTACTGGCTCAGTTTGCAGTTTCTTTGACCAAGGCTGTCTCAAATGCAGGGAGTACATATCATTTCAGGCTCATCAAATCCACCTGTCAGGCCAAACAAATCTTTTAGCAATTATTTAGATTATTTTCTACTCAAACTGCTGTTCCTCTTAGGTGATTATCTTTTACTCAATAAGCATTTGCTATGGAAGGCCGTATAGAGAATTAAATTAAAAAACAAACCATCTCACCCAGTCCCTCATGCTAAGGTGTTTCAGACTATTAGATGGTGTCCAGACACATCACAAAGGTGGGATACATCAGAGAGTGAAAGATGCTATAATTCAAGAGCAGGGAGAGGGAAGCCAGTGAACATCAGAAATCCTTTTACTGGGCACTTTATGTCAATGTCATAGCCACTTTCCCTCTCTCACAGACTAGCATAATTTGAACCTGAAATCAATTTACAGCATAGATGACGTCCGTTAGGTCTTTACCATAGTCCATTTGGTTCTGGGTGATTCTGTTCAAGAAACCTCAGAAGACTGTGAGCCTAAAACACTAATATGAACAAAACTTCATGCTATCTTAAGAAATGTGCTCAAATGAACACGTTTTGTGCCTAATGCATTTCCTGTGTCTCCCAGGGCTCACAGTGCAGATGCAGTGACACTAATGGTAGTTTTTATCCCTTTTTCCTCTGTGCACCATGAGTTGAGTTGACAGGTGATAATGTGGAGCACATTTTGTTTTTCCTTAGTTACATTTAAACATACATCTGGGCCCTGTTATTTTGGTTTTGTTTTTAAATTAGAAAGGAGACAATTTGTTTGACATTTTTTCCTTATGCCTTCTGTAATAGCCTTATTTGTGTTAAAGCACTAACAAACAGAAAATACTTTTTCCAGCTATTTTGTAGAAATTATACTCTGAGGAAGGTTCCCAAGCAATCGAGGAGTTCCTCACATGTCCACATAAGGACAGAAATAAGATGCCGACATTTATTAATGTTAAGATTTAAATTTATATTTAAAATTGCCTCTTTTATGTTAGTCTCAATCTGTTCAGGTAAGAAATTTATGAAATGGGCCCTTTGATTCCTGATCTCTCTACCAGTATCCCAGACTGGGTTCCTAAAGCCTACTTTAGAGATTTCTCCCAGCGTAACCCCTAGCTGATGAGGTCTATGATGCCTGCCTATACTTCCCTAACAGGGCTGGACTAGGTCTCTGGTTCAGAGTACTCATCTATAGCAGTATATATCAGTCTTCTGTGCAGTCATATTTTTAACATGGTCTCTCTCAGTCTGACCTTGTCTAGCCAAGCAAATTTGCAAATAAAACTGCGTGGTCTTATGCCTTTGAGCTGAACTAGTAGTCCCAGCAATCCACCAGTAATTAGATAAACAAGAAATCTATATTTCAATTACAAAAATTACAAAAGAGTCAAATATTTGTTAGTGTCATAAGTCTCACCACAAAGGAACAAGACTTTAAGATTCAGATTTACTGCAGGAAATTGATTGGGTCAAGTTTTTAGAATCAACATTCCTCAGGGAGGGAAGAAAACAGAATTGATCAAAAGGAGATTGTGTTAGTTTTTATTGTCACCCTAACAAATTACCACAGACTTTGTGCCTCAAAACAAAACTAGCATATTAGATTGCAGTTCCATAGAAGCCTGGCACAGGTCTCACTGGACTGAAACGAAGATTTCTTTCAGGATAAGCTCTCTGGAAGTTCTACGGGAAAATCCATCTCCTTTGTTTTCCCTGCTTCTAGAGATCACCCATATTCCTTGTCTCTTGCCACCTTTTACCATATTTGAGTCTTACAGTGTTTGGCTCTGATAGCCACTTCCTTTCCCCTCTTCCCTTTTTAATGACCCATGTAATCACTTGCTGTTCACTCTGATAATCCAGCATAGTCTCCTGATCTTAAAGTCAGCTGATTAGCAAAATTAATCCCATGAGCAATCTTAGTTCCGCTTTTCTATTCAACCTGCCATATTTCTAGGTTCAGGGGGTTGGAGCATGGGTTATTTTTTGTTTGTTTGTTTTTGGTGTGGGGAGGTAGGAAGCATTATTTTGCTTGCCAGGAGGAAGTTAAAAATGCAGTTATCATACAAAGAAGATGAAAATAACGCTTCTGAGTTGTCCTGAGTTGGAGCAAGGGCAACAGGTCTTCACAGCCCTCACAGACTGGACGCTGAATGTGACTTGCCCCTGGGAAGGGGTCATAATTTTGGGGAGGTGGTTTTTTTCATAGGAGGACCATCCCAAAGAGACCTGAGAGCTGAAATTTCTGGTGCTTTCACCAGCTATGGAAAGAACACTTCTAACTTGAATAATATCGAGAGGCATTTGGGGTCTACCCTACAACTTTTCCTAAACTTAGAGTAGAATTGTTCTCACCATCTCTTATTGTATGGCTGGAATGTAACACAATTGGTGATATGTATTAATGGTTTGCTATAGAGAAAAGTTACATAATTGGTTTGCTAAGTTTCCAAAATAACTTTGACCAAACTCTACTGTACAGTTTATGTAAAGCTGAGGTATAGTAATTGACTTAAAGCATCATCACCCACTGATATTTTTTAATGGCAACTACAACAAGTTTTTAGGTTTTTTGAAAGAAGTTGTAAATCTTTCTCCAGGATTTTCATTATTTTATCATGTTGGCTTTGCATAATGTGTGTATTTAAGAATACACCATAAATAATAGAATCTAATTTCAATTACATGTTAAAAAGAGGTGCAGGAAAATCATAGATGAGTTTATTTTCTCATCTCTTAGATGAACCATATTTTTACATTTAAAATGTAATAGGTAACATATAAATTACCTACCTGATACTTGGGAAATAATGGTTGCTCAATAAATTGCAGCTCTGATGATAGAACATGTTGTGGTATAACCATAGGTATTTACTCAGCTGTTCCACAAAATGAACAACTTACAGTATGAGATGCTCCATTATTCCTCACTTTTACCTAACTTCAGCTATAGCACATGCCATGTGGGAGGGAGCTGTTTAATTCTTTTTGATTGGGCAATTGATTGAAGAGATTGCTAAGGCATAAAAGAATGAATGATAACATTCCCATTCCCAATTCCTTACCTTACCCTTTGCTTAAAAGTCTTCTCTCATATCTTCTCAGAATGATTTTCTAAAGTTTTCTACCCAATGCAAGATCTCCATGCCAACTCCACTGATCTAATTTTTTCCAATCTAAAAGGTTGTAATTTACTGTGATTCCACACCTCTTTCATATGTCCCTATTTCTCCACTTCCCACCAAACCCACTGAGATACTAAGATCCTCATAAGAGTGAGTCTTGCCTTCCCATGAGACCTCCCTGCCTTGGTGTTATTACTAAATGTTTGCCAAATTTGAATTCTCATTTCCCAAAACAGCTGAAACACTCATTTTGTACTTTTATATAACTTGTGTTGTGTTTTCTTATTAATTGTAATGAGATAAGATATTTCAATGTTCTTTTTAGACAAAAAGTACAGCTAATATGCCATTTAATCTGTTCTGAGGTGTATTTTTTTTTTTTACATTTTCACATCTCTGAGATCAAAATGCATTTTAAAATCAATGACAATTCAAACCACCATACACTTGCATTGCAGTATGTCCTTATAGAGAGTATTTGATTTTGCTTCTGTCAGAAACTACCAATCTGAAATCATTTTAGATTATATTTATTGTGTATATTCATACCACAAAGATGGGTGAATAACCAAATTTAAATTTTAAGGTAAGATTTATTTTCCCTCCTTCATCAATGGTGAGATTGAGATATGTACTTTCCCTTGTCCTTTTCTACTTAGTCTTAAACTTTGTTTATTTCTTGGCTACTCTTATACTAAGTATATGGTCCTTGTCTTAACTTAAAGCAGGGTCTCCTACTATACTTTGATATCTTGGATACTCTTTTCCTTAATTGAAAAAAATAATGATCCACATTATAAATTGTATTCCTCAAGTGATTGACCTAGTGTTATTAGAAGATTAATATGCACATATTAAATTGAGTTAAAAGTCATTCTGGATATTCTTTTTTTCTAATTCTACAATCTACCTGTTTGCCAAAGCCATTTTCATTTACTTAATTAAAACTTGGATATTAGGTAAAGTGATAGAGTTAACAGACAGTCATCCAAGCTCAACCTCTATGGCAAAGGAATTAAAAATAAGCATTTGGAATTACCTCAAGTTAAAAAGTGTCTATACAGCAGAAGAAAACACAAGTCAATTAAATAGACTTGACTGGGAGAAAATATTTACATAATATATAACTAATAAGGGATTGATATTCAACATATATAAAATAACTCATGCAATTCAACAATAAAAATATTTTCAACAAAATCAAAGGAATTTGAGGTCAACAAAGCAGGTCAGAATGATAAGATCAAATACTGGACATTCACATAGTGGACAATTTGGTAATGTAAAACACTTACAAAAACCAGTGAACATTAATAAAAATCCTGAGGGCTCTGGGGTTAAGAGGAAGAGAAGAGGGAAAGGGACAAAGGAATATAAGGGATAGCAGTAGGGAAAAATTAAAATGGATACACTCTCTGCCAGGCATGCTGATAATGCTAGGAGCCAGAGAAACAATATAACACAATGCAGAATCCCACTTGCAATCAAGTTTAGCATCTTGCAGGAGAAGTAGATCTTCAACACATACACACACACAGAGTCCCACATTACTTTCACAGTCTTGGAAATGATATAGCTGGGTTTTTATCTTGGCCTTTTTTTTTTTTTTGCTTTCTGGCACTGGTATCTTGGACAAATAACTTACCTTTATAAAACCTCAGTTTTCTCATTTGCAAACTGGAAGTGACAGTAATATTGCAGAGGGATGATGTGAGGATGAATTTAGAAAGTTATGTAAAGTTTTCAGCCCGGGTAGATGGAGACCCATGGTCTTAGTAATTTTTACTCAAGTATTATATATATATACAGGTAGATATAGATAGATATTATATATAAAATATACATGCTTGCCAATAAAAATAACAGTAGCTTTTAGACCTTTTCTATATCTCAGTCAACTGTACCTCAGTTTCTTCTTCTGAGAGTGGGGATGATAGTAGCACTGATCTTCCAAGGCTATTGGGAGGATTAGATAGGGTAAACCATTTAAAATGCTTAGCACACTGCATGACACAAGTACCTATATGTAATACTCATTTCATTTCTACTACCATCTTTTAAAGCTGGCACAATTATAAATCAAAGCTGGAGTCACTTGCACAATAGCACATAGTTACTGCGCTGAGTCAGAATTCAAGGCCAGGTCTGTCTGAGAAGAGAGCCTGAGAATGGTGTCATTTCCTTCTGCCAATGGAAAGAAACTGAAATGTGCCTCGCCAAGTTAACTTTTCCTACTCAGCATGGATTCTAAGTGTGTACTTTCTCTCAAACATGAACCTAAAAGGAGGCTTTGAAAGTGATGTGTAGTCGTTTTTCTGGCTGGGAAATGGGTGAGGTTGGAAATATGGCTGTAGTTTAAAAACTGAGGACATATGGATGTGATTTAAATGTGAATTTAGCAAGTCAAAGAAAATGAGTGGGCAATAGAGGGAAAAATTTAAGTAGAAACTTCTGTTTTTCCTTCTTTGTAACAAATGACTGACCAGAAATCTCTTTACTTTGTCATCCTATAGCCATGTCAATTGTGTGTAATAGCTGTATTTCCCCCATTTAAAGTGTCTCTTTGTATTTTCAGGGTCATGATAAAAGCCTAGCAGACCTTTTTCAGTAAATGGGTGCTTTTCTTGCATGATTAAATTGTTCCTTTATCTGCCAGTACCTACTAACCAGAGCAGAGAAGAATAATTGCCTAGAAATTTCTTGCCCATCATGTCTTATCCTTAAGAATAATAATGGAGCATATTAGTAATTATCTTGTTAGAATTTATCAGGCAATAGGAAGCATTAGCAGATAATTATCAAGTTCTCCAATCTCCTGAACTTAGCATTAGTAAAAAACTTTTGAAATGCCCATATTTTATAATAATTACAGTTGAAGAATGCTACACCTCCTACAGATAAATTGTTATTTACATTTGAAGAATTAATGGCTTTGACTTTGCCTATTATTTCCCATAAAATTACTTAGGAACCTATTAATACAATAATGCTAGAACACAAATAATTTGAGAAATGTATTTATTGAGGTTATTAAACAACAAATAAAGTCATTTTAGTGTTTGAAGGAACTACCATTACTTTAGTACTTTGCAAAACTACAGGATTAAGGTTTTATACCTTCATTCATTAAATCATTAATTCATTCACCCATTTTGATTAAGCAGTTAGGATATATTGAGCAGTAGGACATAGTGATGAAAATGACAGGCAAGGCTTCTCCTCAAATAGTATCTACGTTCTGGTAGTAGTACACAGTCTTTAGCAAAACAATTGATGAGAAAAATACTGATAATAATAGATGTTCTACAGAATTAAAACAGAGGGGCGGGAAGCAGTAATTATTTATTCTATTCTTTTCTTTTTAAGATTTATTTATTTATACAGACAAGCTGAGGTACAGGCCAGAGGCGTGGGGCGGCGAGAGAGCTCACCAGAGACAGAGTGGGGAGCAGAACAGGCAGATCAGAAATACACTGCTGAGGGGAGCAGCGGGCGAGGCAGGAGAGGTCTGCCTCACTATGGTGAGGCAGGAGAGGTCTGCCTCACCATGTGGGATCCTCCCCGGCTGGGCGTCGAACTCACATTGTGCGCTGCAGACAGCTCCACAGCGCAGCACTCAATCGCTGTGCCACCAGGGAGGCCCCTACTTATTGTATTCTTAGTGTCTTTTGTCTTTTGTCTATCTTTATGAACTTAAACCATAAACGTTGCCGCCTCAAAGCTTATAGCTGAATAGTTTACTTTCTACATAAAATGGAAGAGTGTGGAATGTTACGTGAAAAAAAAAATGTGAATAAACTTTAGGGATGACAAGTGTCAGAGAAATTACTTCCCAAAACGAGGGCAAGGAGAGAAGGCTTTATGAAAATAAAATGGTGTTTATGTGAAACTTAAAGGGTGGTTGAGATTTGATAGTGATAAGAGAAGAGGGGACATCCAATCAAATCAATGAGTGTGAGTCAAGTCGCAGAGTGGAAATGTGAGGAGAAGAGTAAAAAGTCTTTTTGGAATATAGGGAGCAATTAGAGATAGCGGGGATCTGCAGGGATCATGAAAGACACTTTGAAATATTTTTCTGCATTATTCCACTTGATTGGATTGTCAGTATAAACTTTTCCTCCTAAGTTCGAATATTTCAAGATTTAAATCTAATGATAGCTTCAACATATTCAGCTTTTACTATGTACTTAATCTAGGCATCTTTCTTAATGTCTCGAATGTCTGTCTCTTAATTTTTCCCAATTCCTTTAATTATTTATCTCTGAAATTGCTGTGATACCTGTGACATTATAATAGACCACAGATCAGGAAGCTTTTCTAAATGGTCAGATTTATCTATACATGTTTTAGGTCATATTTGCAGGTCATATAGTTTCTGTCACAGCTACTCCGCTCTGTCATTAAAACATGAAAGCAGTCATAGACCATGCATAAATAGGTATGTTGTATTCATAAAACTTTATTCATAAAAGCAGATAGTTAATTGGTCAACCTCTTCAGTAGGTTATAAACCTGTGAAGGTAGAATACATATCAGCTCACTTAGAGATAGTCAATATAATAGAGTAGATATATGAAGAATATTTATAAATTAAAGAAAGACATAATACTTGACATCATTTTTTTTTAAATTAATGTAACATTGGTTCACAACATTGTATGTGTTTTAGGAATACAGGCTCATACTTCTTCAAATGTATACCACACCATGCCCACCAGCAAAGTTCTAATAACCATCCACCAATCCATTGGACCCCCTCTACTCATTGCCCATCCCCAACCCCTTCATCTCTGGTACCTACAGTTCTGTCATCAGAATTCAAAGGTTTTCTTTTGTTTTGTTTTTTGACATGATCTTTTAAGAAATTTTTAGCAAGGTCTCTGTACTCTATCCACATACCCATAATCACCAATCACCAAATAACTAATCAAATCATTACACTATTAATCCAATCAGATTATTAAACTCACCTAACTAGACAGAATACTTTATAGACCAGTCATTTCTGACATGTTAACAGTGATTATTAGTGTAACTGCAAGGTAATTCAACTATTCATTTAAAAAATATTATAATTGACCCAAATAGTATGATTGACCCAAATAATATAATGACCCAAATAGCTCTGATTTGTTTTTCTCCTACTAATTCAGACATGAGAATTGTGGAAAATATTTGAGAGCTTGCATTGTCATATGATACTAATTTATGAATGTTTGTTTAAACTATATTTACTATATGTGTCAACATTTTGTTTAATAATACTGGTAAAAGGTGGGAGGTTGGGGACAGGTCCAAGGAAACTAAGTCACAACTTAAGGAAGGAGGGAGATATCATCAGGGAAGAAATGTTCCTGAACGAGATATTGGGAGAGCCTAGGACAGGATTTATAGGTACAGAAGCTGACCAACCAGAACTGGACAAGGACAAGTAATCAGATATTCTAATCCAGGCAGACAGTTTGGATAGATCATCTACCATAGCTGAAGGGATGAAACTGGCTGGGAAGAATGGAAGCTTGGATGCTGGGGCCATTTCTCAGAGGAAACATATTCTTGTCATCATTGAATGTTAGAGGGTATATTTAGTGGTGCCAATGATGAGAGGATAGAGATAAGTTCAACACCATAGAGATAAATCTCAGCAAACAGGAACTGACCTCTTGGAATTGTCAAAAGACCTAGATGACTTGTTGAGGCAACTGGCTGTTAACCTTTTATTCCTTTTTCATTTAAGGAAAACAAAAAAACTTGGAAATATTTTACAAGCTTATAAATGTTATTATATCCAAAACTAAGAGAAGGACAAAAGTGTTCTCATAGTATGAACTTTAACGGTAGGAATTTCCATTTTCCTCAAAATTGAAGATTAAATGAAACATAATGATAATTTGAATTAAAATGTGATTATATTTTGTATCTCTTAATGCCTCTCTACACAAACTCTAAATAATATTTCCACATTATAAACTTTCCAGAAAGTAATGATCAGTTTGATGAAATAAATTTTGGTGAGGAAAAAATATATGCATGTAACATTTAAATAATTTTCCCTCATTTAAATTATGTTTCTAAAGCACATAAAATACGACTGTAATTGTGCTGATCAAAACTTTTGGTCCAGTAAAGCAACAAGAAATGACTCACTGTCTCAAACTAAATTTTTAGTCTTAAACAAGTTAGAGAAGTTTTATTAATTTTTTTGTTCTAACCAGGCACACAAATTTCTCTATATGAGTTTTAAGATACCTTTCAGAAGACAAAATATAAATTGCAGGGAGATTTTCAGTTATTTTGAAATTCATTGACTTAAAAGAAGTAACCATGTGCTCTCAGATTGTAATTCTGATTCTGAGCATTAAATTAAGAATTAATGAGATAAAAGTTTAAGTTTGCAAATCTATTTAATGTGTAAGGGTATTTTTTTAATCGTATTTCTCTAGGTACATAATTTGCATTTTAGGGAACTCATTCTGTTGAATGATTAACACTCAGATTGAGTTCCTGATCCCTCACTATCCAGAATGGAGACTACCTAATGTGAATTTAGGTGACCCCATGATCTCAGGTTGAAAGTGGTGGGGATTGCTGGGAAAACTGGATGACTACCTGCAGAAAAATGAAACTAGACTACTACCTCAAGCCATGCATGAAAACTAATTCAAAATGGATAAGACTTGGACATAAGACCTGAAACCATAAAATATATAGAAGAAAACATAGGCAAAACAATACATTACATACATCTTAGGAACATTTTTAGAGACACATCCCCCAAAGCAAAGACAGTGAAGGAAAAGATAAACAGCTGGGATTGCATCAAACTAAAAAGCATCTGTAGAGCAAAAGAGACAGTCACCAAAACAAACAGACAGCCCACTGACCGGGAGAAAAAATTTGCACTCCATACAACAGACAAAGAATTGATCACAAAAATCTATAAAGAACTCACATGACTCAACAAAACAAAGTAAAAAATCCAGTCAAAAACTGAGCAGAAGAACTTAAAAGACACTTCTCCAAAGAAGAAATACAAATGGCAAAACAGGCATATGAAAAAATGTTCAACATCCCTCATAATCAGTGAAATGCAAATAAAAATCACAATGATATACCACCTTACGCCAACAAGAATGGCACACATAAAAAAAAAAAAAAAAAAACCAGAAAACAACAAATGTTGGCAAGGATGTGGAGAAAAAGGAACACTCCTACACTGTTGGTGGGAATGCAAACAGGTCCATCCTCTATGAAAAGCTGTATGGCAGTTTCTCAAACAACTAAAAATGGAGGTTCCATATGACCCAGTAATACCACTTCTGAGAATCTACCCAAAGGACACAAAAACAGTAATCCAAAAGGACACATGCACACCTATGTTTATTGCAGCACTATTTACAATAGCTAAAATATGGAAACAACCCAAATGCCCAAAAATTAACGACTGAATCAAGAATATGTGGTACATGTACACAGTGGAATACTACTCAGCAATCAAAAATGATAAACTAACGCAATTCACAGCAACATGGTTGGAGCTAGAAGGGATCATGCTCAACAAAACTAGCCAGAAGGAAAAAGAAAAATATCAAATGATATTCCTTATTTCTCTTGGATAAATAACTATAAATGGAACTGCTGAATTATTTGCTAAGTGTATGTTTAACTTTATAAGGAACCACCAAACTGATTTGCAAAGTTGATGTATCATTTCAGATTTCATCAGTAATACGTAAGTCTCAATTGCCTCACATTCTCACAACTTTTGGTATTAACAGTGTTTTGACTTGTATCTTTTCTAGGAGGTGTGTAGGAGAATCTCTGTGGTTTTAATTTGCATTTTCTTAATGACTAATGATGTTGGGTGTTTTTATGGCTTATTTGTTATTTATAAATAAGTACTATACTTACATTCCCTGCATTCCATCATTTGTTATTGTTCTCATACATTTATTTCTGTATATGCTATGAATCTCTGTTATGTTTTTTGCATCCCATAGTCAATTTGTCTTTTAAATTTATTTTCATTTTTTTGCCATTTCTGCCTCTCTTCTTTTGTGTGTGTAGATTTAAATCTTTAGCTGCTTTCTTACTTTTCACTAAAGAACGTCTTTACCTTTGCCAGCTATAAATTGGTTTGTTTAAAAAAAAGTATTTATTTGCTTTGATCTTTCAAAGATTTTTTTTCTGGGTAAGAAACCTGGCTTCATAAGATTTAGATCATTAAAGATGCTACTTCCTTATTCTGGTTTACAAGTTTTCTGAAAAGAAATCTGCTGCATTCTTATTTTGTTGTTCTGTATTTAACCGCTCTCTTATATCCAAGGGGATTTTTGAACAGAAATGTTTTCTGTTCCAACACAATACAAAGAAGTAGTCCTTTGTATTAGTGTACAACATTGGCCCCAACAAATCTACTGTCTTTTCTCTAAAGGTAATGCCTTTTGCTTCTACATCCTATGTGGAAATGGAAATTGTTGTGGATTTATGTTGAAATGAGTTTTGTTCTTGTTTTCTCTGTGGCACGAATTCAGAATCTAATTTCAAAAATTTAATACAGCTTTAACGCAAGTAAATTATAAAGAGAATTTTACAGTATATTCTTGTTTAATTCCATGTGTTATGATTAGTTGTACTTATTGTATCTCTAAGCATATTAATTGAGATTTGAAGACAGCTATATAGAAAAGTGAATTTTGAAAGAATAAAAACATAGAAATTCCCCCATTTTCTTTGAGACAGACAGTAATATCTTAATTTTCATCTTTCAAATATAAACTTAAAATTATATTTTTTTTTCCAAAAAAGAATATAGACTTGAAAAACTTGCAAGCTGACCATAGATCTGAGGCAGACAGCAGGGGAGGAGGTGAGAAAGGGGTCAGAACAGGGGAGGGAAGAGCACAAGGGACTGTGGTGATGGACCAGGGGTGCTGTGTTGTGGGAGAACTGTGGGGACTACATTGGAGGGAAAAAATCAAATACTATCAGCAATTAATAAGGATGTAAAAAAATAAATTAATTTTTTTAAACTTAAAAAAAATATATAGACTTCATTAGTGTCAATTTAATCCCTGTCCTTCTTATACCATACTTTAACTATCCTTGCTGGTTGATAATAATTATAAAGCTTCTCGAATAAAATTGCACTTGTTCTTATATGTAAATATAAACATGGATAAAACAAACACTCCTTAAAATCTGCTTGCATAATTTTAGTATTAGTGAAGACTAGCACATCTCTCTAGGAAGTACACAGTAATTACTAGATAAAGATCACCTCAGATTATAGTGTTCCCCCTGCCATTTCACTTTCTGAAAGAAAAAAAAAAGGAATTAATTAATGAGTAATTTTCCTTCATTATTTTTTAAATCTTTTCTTTACTTGTGACCTAGAAAAGTTTATATTCAGGTTCATATCTCATAATCTTATAAAAAATCTCAAATTTAATTCTATACACATATCCATTAGTAAGCATCTTAATGTAATTCTCTAGAATAAGTATTTAAAGAAAAAATTACAGGTCAGTCTTCATGTTTGTTTGTTTTCTTTTTGAATGACAGAATAGAATCCGGAGGATGGGTGGAGGTGAGGAGAAACCTTTCCAAAAAGCAATATTGTGAAACTGGATCTTTTCACACATTTAACAAATAGATAAATGTACTCCCATAAGCTATCCTGGAAAAATTTGTGGTACTATGGCAAGTTCTATATATAAGTGAGAAGAATAATTGAAAGATATTTTAAAATGGGAACTTTTAAATATCCCGTATTTAGTCACAATTTAAAATGAAACTTTTAATTAAAAAACCCTTTTATCCCATTCAAAATTGTGCAACTTATTTACTGATACTAATATATACAAACTAAGTAGTCATTGCCACAAAATGTGATTCAATGCAATAGACTTTGCGCGATGCCTTCCAGATCACAGACCTAGTGAGTGTGTGAAGAGGATGATGCATTTTATCTTCTAAAAAGCAAAACTCCCTAGTCACCACAATCCCTGGTAGTGGTTTACAACTATCTGGTAGCACTAGTGGCAAAATCAGGAAGGGCACTGCTGTCTTAAATCCAGAATTTGGGCAACTTGTCTTCTGGACTATAGCTTCCAGTAGGCAGAATGAGAGTACCCTTCCTCTGAACTAAGACAATAATTAAGAGCCATGTAACTGCACTCTCTTAGGTTGATTGGAAAGAAGGTCTTCAGCGCTTAAAGGACAGCTGGTCACTGCAGAAACACAGTGACCTGTTACAAGAGTAAATCTCCCTTCTTAAGCTCCCACAGGTATAATTGCAGAGAAGGATCACTCTAGGGCTGTGAGTCCATCAGTTTCGATTTCTATTTCTTACACATCTTCATCCATCCTTCTCACTTTCATTCATCACAAATGACAAAAATTATTTAAAAGGAAATGTGAAAGTTCTGTAAACTAGATCTAGTTCCAAACACATCAATACAATGAGCAGCCCCTTCCTCAAATATATATAGGAGTTGAGCTGCTCATGAAAGTTTCCAAGCACTACCCCATTCTTAAGTGTGTCGCTTGTCTCAAGTGTAAGAGGATTGTCCCTAAACAGGAGTCTCAAGACTTGGAAATACCTTCACAATCCCTAGTTCATTTGCTATAGGCCATCTATCAGTCAGGAGATCCTGCAAGCTGCCTTATTTACCTGGAGGGAGGGGATGTTTCTAGGGGTCAGGAATGGCTCTAGCTCCTGGGTGGCATAACACACTGTGGAGGCGTGCAATGGTGTGGAAAGAAGAGAGCTGAGGAGACCATGCCCCACATTCTCGGTATTTCAGTGTTCAAGTGCAATTTTCCATTTCTTTGGAGGTTTTCTGCACCATGAACCAGCTCTGATCAAGAAGAACTGACAGGGCTTATGTGATGGTAGCTCTTCCTGTAATGCTTCTGGTCTTGGGGAAGGACAACTAAGACCGGACTGGCTACATCTACCTCCTGATCTACACATTTCCTGGAAAGGTCTCCTTATTTGTACCTCCAGTGCCAATATGTTCCATCATTTCAGCTTGAAAAGTGACCCAGGTCCTCTTCCTGGGAGTGATAAGGGCCTGAGAATGGCTATTAGGCTGGGCCACCATTAAAAGGTGAGCTGGGTGAGCAACTACAGGGAAGAAGTAGGCTCTGGGCTATTTCCAACAAAAGATAGAGGGAGCTGGAGTACTTACTGGTGGCTACCAAGAGTGACCAGTTACAGGGATAAAAGGGGGCTGTGATGATGTTAATTTCCCAGCACTTACAGCCTGCTCTGTATTTTTTAGGTAACCCAGCTCTCCAATTTCCTTAAAAAAACCTTCAGGCAGGGACCTCCCCGGTGGCGCAGCAGTTAAGCGCTGCGCTGTGGAGCTGTCGGCAGCGAGTTCGACGCCCAGCCAGGGAGAATCCCACATGGCGCACCAGACCTCTCCTGCCTCGCCCGCTGCTCCCCTCAGCAGTGTGTTTCCCTTGCTCTGCCTGTTCTGCTCCCCACTCTGTCTCTGGTGAACTCTCTTGCTGCCCCACGCCTCTGGCCTGTACCCCAGCTTGTATGTATAAATAAAAAAAAAAAAAACCCTTCAGGCACACAAAAAGGTAGAGCACACCTGAATAATAGGATGATAGGCTGTAAGGAGTATGGGCATCTGTTATACAACTTGTTGCTGGGTCTGAGCAGTCTGTCCCTGTGCAAAGCAAGAGAGTTAGAGATTCTGGAAACAGTATTCAGTCATTGACAGCTGACCAGTTAGGAGATTAAGTACCCATTTCCTCGCCTGCTCTTCGTCATTACTGTGAAGCATATTCTACACCAGCCCCCTGTGGGTGAGAATGTTGCACGACCTCCTCCTAATCTACCATGACAAAGATCAGGGTTAAAGCCACACAATTTAAATGGTGGTGAGCAAGAGCTATCCTAAGTCATGACATAATCATCCTGCTTGTTGCTTTAATTGAACACATAATTTAAAAGTGTTAAATGTTCAAGTGTTCTCCCTGGTGCAAGGGATTAAGTCTCAGAACTATGAAGCTATCAGCAGCACTACAGCAAGAATTCAATTCCCGGCCAGAGAGCTAACCCACACGGCACAGCAGACCTCTCCTGCCTCATCTGGTGCTCCCCTCAGCAGTGTGTTCTAGTCAATCTGTCTGTTCTGCTCCCCACTCTGTCTCTGGTGAGTACTCTCACCCCCCTACACCTCAGGCCTACAACTCAGCTCTTGTATGTGCATGCATAAATAAATAAATCTTTGAATAAGAATAATTAAATTTGCAGGACAAGAGCTAGAACAGACTTTCCTTTCTTCCCAGGTTTACTTTTCAACTATAAACCTAATAAACTAGGTGTTCAGGGAACCAAAAACCATTAACAAACTGTATCACATTTCATTTTTTATATTTACCATATTTTTCTTTATTAGTATTGCAAAATATGGCACTTCTAATGTCTAATTATAATTACATATGTTGTCATTTAGAATTTTAGATGCAGGAGATAATTTACCCTAGCACTTAAATATTATCTAACAAGTTTCCTCCCTCCCTCCCTTTCTCACTCCTTCAAGTTTCCCTAGTTGTATATACAAAGTTTATCCCTAGTGCTTATGTAAAACTAAAAAGCCTCTGTTAGCCTACTTGTCCCAACTCCAACGCATGTTGAGGCTGTAAATTATCATGAGTTTGAATTAGGGATTTTGGTCAACTCTGCAACATGTTTAACCATGTTAAAATCATGAGAATAGCATCAAAGCATGAATATGAGGAAGAGTAATTTAATTTTTCCACTCGTTTTTTCCCAGTGTCTCCAAGCAGTAGTACTCATGGCCAAGACATCCTAGAAAAACAATACTGGCGACCAAACTTCATATGCTACCTTGTTTTTAGAGGAACTCAATCTCTTGGAAGCAAGAGCAAAGGAAAAACTGCCTGAAGGCAGGGAAGCAGGTGAACAAACACAGAGTACAGTACTGAATGACACACAGTGACATGTTGAGTGTTTGCTTTTTCCTTAGAAGACATAATTTATTCCAGTAATTTAGCGTCCTCAGAGACACTATGTGTTTTCCAATATCACAAGAGAAGAGTAGAGGACTGAATGCCAGGGGCCTCATCCCCCTTTGGTCGCACTCTCCAGGGGCAGTTACTCCCTTGAATCCCCATCCAATCAGGTCTTTCGTGTCAACAGTTTCAGGGATCCAAGAGGCTTCCCCATCCTGGTACCTGGCACCTGAGAGCATGCGCTTGTGCGGTTCCAAGCCCTTGCCAGCAACACTCTGGGTTTTGAAGAGGTGATGGTGGCTACAGAACAACAAAGCCATCGTGACCTCTGCCCAGGGCCTCTGAGGAGAGGATTCTGCATTCTCCTTGGAGCTCCCGCCAGAGCCCCCATCAAACACAGTGCTTTGTGTTTTGTCTCCCGTGCTATCTCCAGTGACACAACCTATCATAAATGTTCCAATGTTCCAACCTGTCCATGGTTTGAGATTGTGAAGCAGTATGTAATTTATAGTTAAATGAAAAAATCAGTAACCTGCTTCTGGAAATTAATCCGAAGAAATCTATAACTTAATGTTTTCAACATTATGGTATTAAAAAATGGAAGGGGGCTCAAAACAAGTAATTGACCATAAGGAATGAGTAATGTCAATGATGACCCATTCTTTTTAAAAGGACAATTATTTATAAACGTTGTGGGGAAAAGGGACATGCCATTGACATAATATTAAACTTTAAAAACAGAGTGCAACACTTTCAAAATTGTGTCAGTCAGGAGAGGATGACCTGAGCAGTAAGAAACAGCCTACCAATCTCAATAGCTTGGGACACAGGCCTTTGTCAGTGCTGCATGTTGGGAGTTCTCCTGGCTCCTATCCTGGGTATCATGCATGTTCTTACTATTTTTCAGAAGCAGGGGCTGAAGGACACCTCGCCCTGAACCAACATGCTATCTGATCACTCGTTTCTTCTTGTTCCTATAGACAAGCTGTTATTTGCAATCAGAAATCTTCAGACTCTTTAAGATCAAATGTCACACAAACCAGCATTTAGATGAAAAGCAGAAAGAAGGGAGGCACTACCCTGGAATGACTCGCAGTGATACCAGAGCAGGCGCTGGTGGTGAGGGTGTCTTCACTCTGGTGGCACAAACACCAGTGGGAGGCCACACTCAGGTACACTGCCCGTGGGAACAGCCCAGCATGGCTGTCTGCACACAAAGCCCGGTCGAGACAGCACAGCTACCATTCGTCTGCCTCCCTATCACAGTTCATCTTGTGCTCTCAGCACCAGCTCTCCTGGTGCTAATATCACTCATGAGAGTGCAAGAGGGTTGTGTCTAAGCTCTTTGATGACAATCATTTAGCTTACAGTAGCACAAATGCTTTGTAGGCACTTGATTGAAAATCTCTTGCTGCAGCCCAGAAAGGTAATATTTTTAGTTTATTTCATAGAGACAGCACTTCTTCAGATCTGTGTGGATGTCTGTTTCCTTAGAGAAGGTAAATTATTCCAGTCATTACAGATTGAAACCCCGAATCTCACACCACTGGTAATTTAATATGGAGATAGGAGAAAATTTCTGAGGGTCTTATGGGTTATTAAACACTAAAATGTGCTTCTGAAGAAAACCGCAGGATCTCTTCGTGCCAAGTTCTTTGGCTCTTTGTGCAGCTGCAGTATGAATAGTTCCTTCTCAAGGTGCTTCCCAAGTCTGGAATTTTATAATAGAGGGTATAAAATCAATACACTGAGTTGAGGAAAATTACATCTTACCAGTCTGTGAAGAAAATGAATCTAAAATATTCTAGATAAGCCTTTATTGTGCACTAAACAAGTGTTGCTGCCTTAGCAAAGAGATTTACCCAGTTTCTTTGATTGCAAAGATTGCAGAAATGCAAGACACATGAAAAACAGTTAAGTACACAGAGCACTCAGTATATTATTGAATGTGGCAAAGATGGGGAAAATCTATCCTTATAGGAAATCAAATCAAATTCTACATGTAATTGTAATCATGACTTTGTTTAACAGCAAAACTTAGTTTAAAAAAAATCATTCAAAGGAATGTTAATTTATATTATGAAGGAATATATAGTTGACTTAATAATACCAAATACCATGCCATATTTTTTAAATGGCATACAACATTTTAATTTCTCTAAATTCATAGTCAAAGTATTCAAGCAGTTATCATTTATGCATGGAATGTATTCTAAAAGTTTCTGTGTAGCTTGAGAGTTAGTAAAAATTGCATTCTTCTTAAGAAAAATGGTGTTTTTGTGATCAGACTACCCTCCAATAGTTTTGTGATTCATAATATAGGAAGATAGTACATTTGCAATGAAATGCTTTAATCTTATTTTTTAAACAAAAGTTAATTTGACAGTAAAATAATTCAGTGATAAATCAGGGCTCAAATTAACATAAAGGACTCAATAATCTATGATGCAAAAATTGGTAATTTAGGATATGTAATGTTGGAGAGAACACTATTTTGCATAAGAGAATAAAGTATAAAAGATTTAGGAATAAACTTAACAAGAAATTTGTAAAACTCACATAAAAAATTAAAAATGTTCCTGAGGACGACAAAAGCAGTCTTATTCTTGAGACAGAAAAATTTAATCCATCATTAGGATGACATTTCTCCCTCAGTTGATTTATAAATTTAAGGTGATCAAAAAATGTATTAACAAATATTTTTCTGGAGTGAAACATGTCTATAACAAGTTTATTTTAATGAAAAATGAAATGCAAGACTGTGATAACACTGAAAAGGAAAAGCTATGAAAGAATGTAACCCTAGCAAATCTGAACATATACCCTGAAGCCCCTATAATTAAAACAGTGTGACACTATAGACTGCAGAGCAGTGAAATAGAATAGAGCACAAAAGTTGACCAAAAAACAAATGAAAACTTAAGATACGTCAAAGATGTCACTTCAAACCTCTGAGGCAAAAAAAAAAAAAACAAAAAACCTAAAAGGACAATCAAAAGAAGGTAAAATTGGATCCTTAACTCACTCTATACACAATAGTAAATTCCAGTTGATCTGAGAAAGAAATGTCAAAATGAAATTATTCAAGTACTAAAATGCACATGGTAAAAGCACATTATTTTTCCACAATCCAGAGATAAGAAAAGGTTCTATTCATGAATCCAATCCAGATGCAACAAAAAATAAATAAATTTGACTGTATAAGTACCTATATTTTAAAATATTTTATGTGTATTTTATTTTATGTATATGTATAATTATGCAAAACTAAGTATTTTAAGATAACTTTTGCATTGCAAAATTATGCCAGTGATGATAATTGGAAGAAAATATATGCAATATATGTGATAGGTAGAAAAGACAGTCCTCTGGTCTCAGAAAGCACAAGTAAAATCTCCGGAAGCCCTAGGATTTAAGAAGCAAGAAATAGAATAAGAAGGAAAAATAGTAGCTATACCAACATTTATATGGACGTGGCAGAAGAGAGATTTTATCTAAACCCTAGAGACTATATTAAGCATGCTGAGCCAGATATGTACCTAAGTCTACATTTGGAAGGAACTGCAAGTGTGTACTAAATGATCCAACTGAGTGAATTAGAGGGCTACCTGACATGAGAGATGGTTGTATCAGGTGAGACATTAGTAATTCCATGACACTGTTACTGCCCAAAGTTTCAACAGAATTCCAGTTGGAATAGAATTTTGGCCAGTGAGCTAGACAATTGAAATGTGTCCTCGACCTCATGATGTAAACCTTATTATGCTCCTCTTGCTCTCATTTTCACTCTATTGTTCTCATCCAAACCCCCTGGTCTCAGAAACATAATTCCTTTGACCATTCTGTTCAGTCAAAGGACTGTGGTTGTTTAAATTATGGAATTGTATACAAATCTAAAAATATCCTTTCTTGCTTGAGGATAAGAAGTCCTATTCAAGGGCCTTCCTGGTGGCGCAGCGGTTAAGCGCTGCTCTGTGGAGCTGTCAGGAGTGGCGACAGGAGTTCGACACCCCACCTGGAAATTCCCACATGGCGCGGCAGACCTCTCTCCTGCCTCACCCGCTGCTCCCCTCAGCAGTGTATTTCTGATCTGCCTGTTCTGCTCCCCACTCTGTCTCTGGCGAACCCTCTCACCACCCCATGCCTCTGTCCTGTACCCCAGCTTGTATGCATAAATAAATAAATCTTTAAAAAAAAAAAAAGAAGTCCTATTCGATACTTCCCCAGCCACTCTTAAAACTGTGGTTATCCATATAAAATAGTTCTAAGGAGACATAAGCAAATCTAAACACGAGTTAGGAATGTTAGGTAGTTTGTTTTCGGCAAAATAAAATTTATTGAACTTATATTTTTCTCTTCTTCCTACCTTGAATTTATATAGGATACATGAAGCTGGAGCAGCCAGTTGACAAAGTTAAGTATAAAAGCTAAAGACAACACCAATGACAAAGAGAAAGGAACAAAAGATTAGGTTGTTGATGGCACTGTTGAGCTTCCAAGTCACATATGAGAACCTTCTATGGCTGACATTACTCTAAATGTTTAAGCCACTGTTGAACAAAGTTTTGTTATATAGTGCTGAGAAAATCCTCAAATATAGTTAATATTGATTTAATTAAATCTAAATTGTAACCAATTTACAGGTATAACATTACTTTCTGAACTACTTAGAAAGTGGAAAAAATGGTGTGCATTAAGCTCTAATATAATGCCTTTTATTTTAAAATTTTATTTTTTTTTAAAGATTTATTTATTTATACATACAAGCTGGGGTACAGGCCAGAGGCATGGGGCGGCGAGAGGGTTCACCAGAGACAGAGTGGGGAGCAGAACAGGCAGATCAGAAATACACTGCTGAGGGGAACAGCGGGCGAGGCAGGAGGGGTCTGCTGTGCCATGTGGGATTCTCCCTGGCTGGGCGTCGAACTCGCATCGTGTGCTGCCAACAGCTCCACAGAGCAGCGCTCAACCGCTGCGCCGCCAGGGAGGCCCTAAAATTTTATTTATTGAAATATTTTTAGAATTAATTGGACATGAACCTTTATTGTATATTATGTTTATGTATAGATTTAAAGAAAAATATAGCTGAATTAATTTGACTAGAGTATTTCGAAGACTCCACATATCCTATCCAACCTATTCTGAATCACATTTAAATACAGTTGTCAGTGTCCAATTTTGTGCGTACTATTATGACAATGTTTATGACTGATGTTGCACTTAAAACAATTTCCAAAAATAAACAAATAGCTATAGGTTACTAACAGCTAAAGAGCATTTCAATATTGATTCCTGGGTTCTCATCCATTCTGCAAGTTTTGCCTCAACCTTTGTGATGTGTGCAGTGGCAACTCTGTAGAGTTGTCACGAATCAAGTGGATTTCAAGACTCCATTTCAGAGATGTTACACATAAAAAGATATATCTTGGAGTCAACGGAAAATGTTATATACCTTGCCACTCCAAAATCTGAAAACCTAATATGAATCCTAGAGTGTATATTATTATCCACATTTATAGACAAAGAAATGAAAACTCAGCAAAGTGTAGGGACTTTTCCAAGGCCCTACAGAAAAAAAATATGGCATAACTGATATTCAAATCTAGGCTCATTTGATCCCAAATAGTCTTAATCATGGATTTTATGACTACCCCCAGGGACTGACTTAGAACCTACTTGATAACAACAACATGATCCTTATTTAGAGAGAAGATTCATTAGATAGACATATTCATGAAAAACTAGAAAGTGTCTGAAATTGGACCCCAAGTGCCAAGCTGAGACTTAACATGTTTCATAAATCTGAAAAAAATGGTTGTCACGTTTTCCACAGAGATCTTCATATACTGTGCATTTGTTCCAGTGTTTCATAACTTTTTGTGACTTTAATATATAAGAAATAGATAAAACTCAATTTCCCTTTGTAAACATAAGTTATCGATTTTTGGCCTCTGAATTGTAGAAAGTAGCCCTATAGCTTGGCCTGAACACCATGGGCCACAGGGCTTGGTCTGAACCTCACAGCTCACTGCTTTTTTTTTTTTAATATGAAAATTGGAATGACGGATTATATCCTCTGTCAATAGAAAGTGAATTTCTCACACTGACCGCAGCTTGGGAGCACACCTGAGAATTGGCCAGGGTGTGCTCGGGAGTGTTCACCTAGAATAGCGTTTCTTGTGCCAAGCCTCCCAAATTGCCCTGAGGTCTCTCTACCTCAGAGATGCCATCCAAACTGCTTGAATTTTTCTGTCATCATTCATCCCAAAAATGTTCCTTAGATGGGAATATAGAATCAAGCTGGCTCTGAAGTAGTTGAAATACAGAGATCACTTTCTCATGTTGGTCACTCATGCCCCGTGAATGTACAATTAACCGTCGTCCTTGGCCTCTCTGACAGAAAAAAAAAACACAATTTTCCCTTGTATTTATTCATGTTCTTTTAAATCCTTTAAAGATTTTCTGCTCATGAAACAACTCTGCCCTTTTTTTTTTTAAGATTTATTTACTTATTTACTTATTTGCATGCATACAAGAACTGGGGTGTAGGGTTGGGGATGAGAGGATTCACCAGAGACAGAGTGGGGAGCAGAACAAGCAGATCTACTAAAATGCACTGCTGAGGGGAGCAGCAGGCCAGTTGGGAGAGGTCTACACCATGTGGGTTAGCTCTCTGACTAGGGCGGGGATGGGGGGTGGTCGAACTCATGGCACAGTGGCTGGGGATAGCTTGATAGCACGAAGACTTTAACCCCTGTGCCACCAGGTAGGCCCAATTCTGTGCAATTTGAAAACACAATGAAGAAACAGCCCACTTGCAATAAAATGCTCACTGGGTAAGTTTTAACCCCTTTCAAAAAGAACTTGGAATTTACCTATTAGAAAAGAGTCTTAAAGATAAGTATCCTCACTGTTTTGCCATTGACATCAAGATAATAATGTTTAAAAAGTCCTCACAGTGGTTCTAAGTTTACATCAATGATTTAATTGGTGACTCACACAGATTTTCTGGCATTTGAGAACCGTGGTTTCACACCCAACTGCTGGGTTCTGCACTTCAAAATCCTTCCTACTACCCTGCAGAAACAATGACAGTGTGTTCATGCTAAATGGCATAAAAAAAAAAAAAAAGGACTCTGGGGAAGCTAGAGCCATTTATCATGAGTTTTTAGCTCCCTAAACCAGTATTTCTGTTGTCACAGTTCCCATTAAATACTAGAAACTTACAAATGAGAGAAAAAAAAGTTTAGCTCTGGTTTACAGGTGATTTCTTATCACAAACAGGTCACTTCCTTTTCAAAATTCTGAGATAGCCCATTGATTTAGGTTAAATGAAAACAATTGATATAATCACAATTCTCATTGTATTTTCCAATATGTTATTTCATAAAAAGGTACGACTTGCAAATAAAAGTTACATTAAGTGTCGAATGTCAGTTCCCTGAAACTTCAAATGTCTACATTCTTACACTGATAAACATTAAATTGAACACCTCATCATTCTCTCCCTGATTTAATCTAACTTATCTCCCACTAGTCCATAGGAACTATCCTTTTCTCATTTTCCAAAGGTCTCTATGCAGTGAAAGGAAGATCATTTATCTTGATCTTTCTCTGCCTTCTAGTCATCTTTAACACCATTAACACAAATGCTTCTGCAGAATCATTTCTCCCCAGCTTTCAGGTTTGTCACAAACTCCTCAGTTAGTTTGCTCAAATGTTCAGTGGAAGAATATTTCCAATTCAGCAATTCACTGCCACAGGCGCTGTGTCCTTGGCATGTGACCCTGAGCACCTTCATTTAAAGCTGTCCTTGCACTATTTGGTACAGTATAGTTTATAGAAAGAACAAGGGGCCTCCCTGGTGGCACAGGGATTAAATTCTCAGCATTATCAAGCTATAGCCAGCCACTGTGGCCTGAGTTCGAGACCTGGCCAGAGGGAGCTAACCCACATGGTGCAGCAGACCTCTCCTGTCTTGCCCACTGCTCCCCTCAGCAGTGCATTTCAGTAGATCCACCTTTCTGCTCCCCACTCTGTCTCTGGTGAATCCTCTCACCTGCTCTTCCCCCCCACACACACACCTCTGGACTACACCCTAGTTTTCGTATGCATAAATAAATAAAAATAAATCTTCTTAAAAAAAAAAAAAAAGGAACAAGGCCTGGGACGAGGCAGGACAGAATTCAAATACCACTCTGTTAGTTTTCTATTGTGTAACAAATTATCACAATTTAATAGTTTAAAGCAACACACATTTGCTATCTCATAATCCCTATGGATCAGATGTTCAAATACGGGCTTGAGCTGGTCTGTAAACTGTAATCCAGATGTTGATAAAGGATGGATTCTTATCTAGATGCTCAATGGCAGGAGATCAGCTTCCTAGATTGTTAGCAGAGTTCATATCCTTGAAGTCGTGAGTCACCATAACTTGTTCTTCAAAGCCATCGAGGAGAGCAATGCTCTAGAGCAAGTTGGCTAGTAAGACAGAGTCTTGTCTTATATAACATAATTACTGGATGACATCTTAATACATTTGTCCTATTCTCCTGGTTGGAGGCAAGTCATGGACACTGCCCACTCTGAAGAGGAAGAGTTATGAAAGAGCAGGACTGAAAAAGGCAGGAATCATTTAAGATCATTTTAGGGTTGGTGGTGTGCCAAACTCAAACACTATCCTTCATAATCTCTGAGGTTTCTGATTATCTTCTAATGTTACAAGGATATGACAGAAGGTGGGGAAGCCACCTTACTTAAGTGGAAGGGGCCCCATTCCTAATGAACATCAGCATGGCCCATTTTACTTGTAACTTGGCTGGGCTAAAGCCCTAATTAGTCAATCAAATGTTAATTTGGTTGTTTCTATGATGGCATTTGGTAGACCTGATAAAAGTCCATAGTCAATTAACTATAAACAAAGAAAATTATTCTAGATTATCTGTGTAAACCAACTCATCACAGTAAGCCTGTTACTATCATCTCCTACTGATCTTTTTTTTCTCAGATTGAACTCTAATTGATAATAGCACCACTGACATTGTGAATGGGAACATTGGGAGATGGGCAATGCAGAATTCCTCTATATTCTTGAATAGCTGGTTGATGTGTTCATCAGGATTAGAATAATGAGTCAAATCTAAAAGTTTCAAGTCCCCATGAATATTTATTTGTGCAAATATTATGCCCGCTATACCTCTTATTCTTAACAACTTTTATTCAACAATATTGTGAGAAACAAGTTTGTATGTAATAGTTATGCTCAAATATACTTAAATAATTGTTCAAATTACATTTAGGATAGATTCTGGGAAAAATACAATTAATTTTAATATTTTTAGTTTCTACACATCTTGCAAAATCATTTACCAGAAAACATTTTACTAATCTCCCCTGCTACCAATATTTTGGGAGAAAGTCTGTCTCACTCTACTTTTTATTGATTTTTTTTTAGATTAGTTTCTTTCATCCTTATTTACCTTCTTGCTCTCTAATCCTATACGCTCCATGTTAACTTCCCATTTGAAGTATTACTGCCTTCCACTGTATTTTAGTCTCTCGAAAAATTTTTGATTATTATATTCCCATGAATTTAGCAAGGATTTGGTAAATATCTGAAGGTGGTATTGATGACAGTAAATCACACAATTCTAAATATATGTGAGCTCATAGCTACTAACCCTGAGGAGGCACATCACCATTGTTAAGGTTTCTCTCTTCCTTATAGAAAATCCTCTCCCTTAGTACAAAGGCCTTCAGCCTTCTTTCTCACATAACTGTGTTTTGTGTTTAGCTCCGAAACGAAGAATGGTGGATGTGGCGAAAGACTTTCTTTCTCTACCTTCTTTAACTATCTTTTATATTCTTTAATACGAATCAATTTATAACATCCTTTCTCTGTCACTTATATCCTAACTCCAAATAGTTCTAGTACTGAGTTCTCATCTTGGAACACTGTTGGAAACTTGCCTTCCTGATATGTGTATGTTGTTTGGCGTTTCCATGTGGATAAACAGAATAACCCTTGTGTTGTTTTATTGCTCCAATGCCCCTTTGACATTAATTTAGCACTCATACAAGGAGTGAGTAAGCCAAGAATAATTTACACTTGCTTTTTACATACTAAAACCACACTATTCATATCATCTTTAACATTTATTTTTGAATAGACAGATTTGACCACAGCTATTAAGGTTTACATTTTTTTTTCCCAACTCTGTGGGGTATTAACTAATGATTAACTTTCCCTATTCACCATGAATTCAAAATGATTACAGTAAGCATCATCTATGCTATATACTTTATAAATTTGATATCTAAGCCACTTTTTAAATCTATGTTTCATCACCCTATTCAGTTTTTTTTAAATATTCATGTGGTTGTTATAATTTGAGTATGGTTTGTGACATATCAGAAGGGTACCCAAACTGAAGTGTCAACCTGGAGTGGGAGGCAGGGTAGACCAGGTCTCCAGAGAGATCCAGCTACTAGAACTGGATAGATTTTGGGGAGATCTGACCCTGAAGTAGGTAAGATCAAGTTTCTAACTGAACAAAGTACTCCAACATACCTTGCTCAGTTTCTTGGTGTCTGTCATAATTAAAGCTTCCAACCAAGTAACTGCCACCAGACAGAGACCCAGGAAAGCAAATGTGATTGCTCCAGGACTCTGGCTGTTAAGGATGGTAGGAGAGCAGGGGCAGGATAAAGGCAGGGTCTATATAAAGCTGGACAAGTAACAAGACTGCAGGTAAAAGTAAGGGAGTTGAGAATGGGTCAGGAGCCTGGGAGGTATTCTGATTCTATAGAAAGATCGTCGAGAGGACAGGAAAGCTCACTCTGGGCTGAGCTTCGAGTGGCTCGTACAAAAGGGAGGAGTCCATGTTCTGGAAAACTGCTTCTCCAACAGGTTTTGATCTTAATTTGGAGATGACTGCAAGAACAAAAAACGGATCAAAGGGATGAGCTCAGTATCAGCTCAGAATAGATTGAGACACAGAGACAGGCCTGAGGCCATCACGAAGACAGGTCTGTGGAACTGGGGAGGGCAGACCAGAGAAGAAAAGCACGGCCTGACAATGCTCCTCTTTGGATTTTGCTTTTTTCTTGCATTCCAACTTCCTAAAGTCATCACTGGGAGATTTAATATGTCATTTAAATTGCTTCCTTTCTTATTCCTGCTTCTTTGAACCTACCGGCATTTTGGCAGTAGATGTGGGTGAAATAACATACATTTGCAGAGCTGTAAACCTACACCCGAAAGATACATAATGTGATGTAAATCAACATTACCTCAATAAACAAAACAAAAAGCGTTCTCCTCCCGAGCATTGGAGAGCCTGGTCATGACCTTCTCACACCTCCCTCAGCACAAGCTGCCTGCACGTTAGAATCTCAGGTGCTATGAAGTGGTGGAGGGTACCACTGAGGAAAAGAGGAAATTTCCACCATCCTTCTGGATTTTTCTCAAGATGATTGAGGAACCAAATTAACAAAAATAGGGGATTAGTAGGAAAAATTAAAAAGTTTAATCACATATGTCTGGCTAATCTATACAGATTTGGATTTTGATTCCAGAGAGGAATATGGAGATATATATATCCATGTTTCTATATATGGAGAGAGGAGGAGATTTACAGACAGAGGAGCTTCCTCCTCCTGGAAACTTATCATTCCAATTTCTGCCTCTGTCTTCACATGGTCTCTACCCTACTTCTCTGGCTTCCTCTCTTCTTATGGGGATGCCTGTCATTATATCTTGGCAATAGGTCTCATTTTGAGATTGTTAATTATACCTTGCTTAGTCCGTATTTTCAAATAAAGTCACCTCCGTAGCTACTGGAGATTAGTGTTTAGACATATCTTTTTTAGGACCATTATTCAACCCACCACAAGCAAACAAGTCTGCTCATCTCTACCACATTTCTCCATCATAGTTGAGAGGAAGGAAACTTAAAGCTTTAGAGCAAAGCATCATGGAGGGAACAATTGTTGGATCCAAGAATGCCAAGATTTTTGCCACTAAACTTTTGGCCATGCAGAGATAAATCCCAGGATCCTGACAGCTCTTAGTAAAATCTGTGCTTGATATAGAAAGCCCTGGAAGATATGGACATGTATTGTTGTTGCTTAGGAGATACCACTGTGGTGGGACTTTCTTGGGGTGGAAGAGTTGAGTCTTCTACATGAGGTTTTTTGGGAAGGTTCTATCTAATCAGGGAGTAATTTCTTATAGGCAGGCCACCCATTTAGGAAGTGCCATGAAAGAAACTGAAAATAACTTAAGGGTCACTAAGAATTTAGGAGAGGAGAAATTAGGTCTGGGGAATAAACTGGGAAATCGTGTTCTTAGTGGGAAGGAACATTTGAGAGAACTGACTTATGCCAAGTTATCGACCCTGAGTGTGGTCTCACAGTGAAATGAGTAGATGTGATGTGCTCCTTCATGAACTAGAACACTGAGACTCACACTCCAATTACTGTTTGTTTTACTTTGCAGGGATGGCAAATCCTAAAAGAAAAGAAAAAGAAAGGAAGAAATTTGTCTTAACAAGAGTACATCCTTCCTTGAGGGACATGGAGGGTGGAGAAAAGAAATGCAACCAAGATTTATGACACTCTCTGTCCCCTTTGCCATGTATTTGCTTGCAAAAATAGCGGTGAGGTCCATAATCCACCTGAGAATTTTTTTTTTCTGGCTGTTAAAGGTTTTTTGTGCAAGCATGATGAGGAAAAATTTTAAATTCTTCTTTGTTCTGGTTCTTAGTTCCCTGTGAGCTCAAGTTCAATGCCACAAGCACCAAAGAGATTTAGAGGAAAAACATGAGCCCCTAAGATTCTAGGGCTGAGGTAGAGGGGCTGCTCAGGAAGGAAGGGAAACGCGAGTGCTTTTCTCTGTAATCTCTATTTGGGGCAGCAAAAGGGATAAAAAAGGTTCAAAGTGTACTAACATGTGTGTTCTTGGCTGGTATACATTTTTTTTTTTACAATTTAGGATTAAGATTTAGCTGCAAGGCTAAAAGATGGAGATCTGCCCCAAGGCAAAAGCTTATATTTACTTCCTCATCAGCAGCATGAGGAAGACAGAGGGAAGGTCTGCCCAGCCCAAAGCTGCTGCCCCAGCACTTTGATCCCCATCTCTGAACTCTGAGGACACTCTCATTTTCCTGGACAAAGAAGCAGACTACCAGTCTAGGTCTGAAAAAAATCCCTAAACCAGGGTTTCTTTCTTAAAAATAAATAAATAAAAGCGATGGATAATTTAAAATCAGGGTAAACAATAAAAACAGTAAAGGTCAATTGATCCCAACAGTCTGGCAGCAGAGCCTGAGGCTCTCAGGTGAGAGGAGAGCTGACTGCAGCTACAAAGAGGCTGGTCAGGCAAGCTTGACATGACTGACAGGAAAAACCGTTCAACCTCAGCTCATGCTGTCCCAACACCAAGAACCTCATTAGGAAAATCTTCCCTCTGCTCAGTGGCTTGACTTTTTTTTCCTCCAAACAATTCTTCGGGTAAAGACCCTCTAATTCGGAGACAGTTGATTGTATTGGTCACCTGATATCTCTGGAAATTAAATTTTCAATCAAATTTCTTGATTAACCTTTTCTTTTACAGGGGTGCAGTCACATGTCTATGTTTTGGTGTCGGCAAATATAAAATGACTTAGCGATTATACTCGAGAAATAGATCATCTAATTTAACTGAATGGAAAGATATGTACATTTCAAAGAAAAATATTTTCTTCAGTTTTTTTGTTTAATCTGGACAATTTTATCACATAAGCGGTACATTTGCTCCCAGAGGAAACTTTTCCACCTGAATTTAACCCATGTTAGCCTCGTTGATCATGCAGGGTCACAGGAATATGGAACTTCCACATTTGTTCTTTGGAATAGACCCACGCTTACATTAAAAAAAAAAAAAATTTCTATGCATTTTTACTCTCAATATTCTTCCCTGCTGACACTGGATTAGGTAGCCAACCAGCAATGGATGAATTTATCTCAGCTAGCAATAAAATAATTAAGAACTTAATAAAGTGTTTACTTATTCCAGTGTATACATGAATATGAGTGTGGTAGTGTATATGGTACAGGGAAATAAGTAAGCAAGTCTCCCTTATTAGTGAAATTCAATAAATAAAAAATACCCTAATGAGTATGCAACAGTCACGATGTTAAAATCAATTAGGAAATAAGTTTAATAAGAATTTTGCTAATTCTATTACATTATGATCTATATTTATTTGATTTCCAAGAGCTTTCTGAGAGTGTAGGAAATGATATTTTCTATTCTGGCTGCACTTGTGATTTAATCATTAAGTAATATGAAAAGGAGAAGAAAAGGAATTGTGGCTATTAGCATGAGAAAAAGAGCACTGCCTATTTAGGTAATGAGGATAAGGATTGCTAATTATTATTCATTTGATTCTAAGATTTATATTTAAATCTTTTGCAAACTACCATTTGTGGTATATGATGTTATCAAGAAAACCCTTGGCATAAGTATTAAAAGTATATTTTTACCACTTTAGTTCTTAACCTTTTGAGAAAGATTTTTCATTACAAATTGCAAATGTATGTTAAAGTAATATAAAGTGGGAATTCAAAAACCTATATTTCAAAAACTGGGTATCTAAATACCCACAGTACATATAATATGGATTTTTGTAGAATATTTACACAGGTAAAGCAATGGCAATAGAAGTTTGAGTGCCAATTGAAAAACACCTCTGTTCTTTTTCTGACCCCTACTGTTTGCAGCAGGTAAGTGTGGGGTCTGAATATACTAAAGGATATACTGAACTCTGCAGTTTAAGACTTGGCTTTTTTTTTTTTTTTCATTTAAAACAAGAAAAAGAAATATGTTCTAGGAAAAAATAATTCACCCTCACTAAACCATATATCTAGCACAGAACTACAATCCTATAAAAGAAACAAAAAGTAAGAAAGAAAACTAGAAACTTGAAGGAAGCAAATATTTTCAAATTCAGGCTCTTACCTGACAGAAGGGAAATCTAAGAAAAACCTCTTAGAGTCATGGAGAACCACTGGAAATGGCTTGTGCACTCCTTCTTCCTCATTCCACTGGTCTCAAAGCTGACTTACAAGAGCAGCATGATAAACTTTGGATTTTCAAGTCCTTCCACAATGACCTCAACTAAGCAACATCACTACCAGGAACAGGGGGAGAAATGACATATGCCCGTAACCACCCCCTTTTTCAGTCAATGAGCATTCTCTCCTCCTAAGACTCTAAGGACAAATAGGTGTTATTCAAGTGAAGTGAAAGAGATAGGAGCACTTTTTAGTCCAGTCTGAGTTCGTATTTTCCTACTTTCCTAAAAGCTAACTCGAAGCAATCCTTTAGTCATTGCCCACCCAACCACAATCAACATGCCTTTCCATTCTGAGATAGAGCTTCTTATACTTCAAATTTTCTTCAGCCTTTTCTCTGCTTGTGGATAACCTCTTCTTGTACTTGGAAGCCCTTTTAGGGTTTACATAAACTGTCACACCATATGAAATTATCCTCCAGTGTTTTACATTTTTCTCCACGGCTTCTAAAGCAGAAAGGGAGAATGTACTACATTGCTTTTGCTTGCTCGTTTGTTTCCACAAGACACGTGGCATCCACTACTTTTGGACTCTTAGCTCCTTCAAAACATCGTCCATTTAATTCCATACATCTGCATTCTTAAAACATGCCTTACTCAAATACTCAGTCTTTTCACTGGATCATGTATGTACTCAGCCAGTTCATGACATTTTCCCAAAGGCTTTTGTCTAGTTTTAAATTTTCAAATAGCTCAACTCTGCTTCCAAATTAATAAGAACATTCGTCCTAATTAATTTCTCTAACTCTAAACCTGGAAATTGTCCCTCAGGTGTTTTAAGACACTGTAGACAAGATATGACCTTTCAGGTTGGTTGTTTAGCGGGAGTCGATATATCTCATGTTCCAATTACACTCAATTCTTTCTCTGGGAATGTTACTAAATGACTTAAAGAAGGTCATACTTGAAGACAGGAAAATTATTAATCTCTGCTTCCTTATACCCAGTTCTAGGTGGACTATTTCAAGTATAATAACATTTTTTAGAGATAATGAAAACCACTTTCAATAGTTTGCAGAATATATGTACATTGAAATTTATTTGTTGTGTTCAGAAAGCTGCCAGGATCAAAAACAGACATGCATACAATGCACCAGATAGTCCTCACAGCTAAGAATGAGCTGATCTAAACTGTCAATAATGCTGAATTAAAAACAAGATCTAGCATGCAGACTATCCCTTCTAAGCAAAAGAAAAGGCACATGAGGTTTATTTTTAGAATGATGAAGATATTTTAAATTAGAATATGATGATCAATCATCTGAAATTCCAAGTTTACTAAAAAACAATAAATTGTACAATTAAAATGAGTGAATATTTTAATATATAAATTATACTTTGAAAAACTGCATATTTAAAAAAAAGAAAGTATGCATTGCACCCTTTGTCATTAAGGAAAATGTGATTTTTTTAAGACAATAAACTTTTAGTGGCTTATGGTACCAATAAGCCATATGTGTGTTGCTCTGGGTCATTGATTGTGTGCTTAAAAAATCTGAGTAGGCCAAAAACAAGATAAATTATCATGTTTCAAATTGCCATGAAATTTCCTCTTATGTTTAATCCTATTTTTACATTCTAACGAAGCAGTTTCAATTGTACATGAATTGTCTGTATAAAATCAAAAGAACTATAGGGTGCCTATGACAAGTCCGACTAGGATTGCCCTCTTATGATTATGTTGTAAAATGCTTCTATTTTCAGCAAATAATCATTCTTTTGAAAGAAGTTGATAGCTTGAAATTTTGCCTTGGTAGATACCAAATGACCAAACAGTGAATCTCAAATAACTATGTAAACACCAACCTTCTCACCATGAACAATACATTAATTGATCCAGTCTGTCCTAGTGCACAAGACCTTCAATGGAAAATGACTCTAATATAACTAATGTGTAATAAAGAGAAGAGAAAGAATACAGTTACCAAATCAAATACCCCATTCCCTTGTGGGTAAATGTCCAGCTTGTTAGGATTTCCCCAAAGCAAGGAAACCTGAGGCCCTAAAGCTTGCCACAAATCTAAGGCACCTTCTGGTGCATAACCAGAGGGAAGGAACAAAAGGGGTCAGGCAAGTCTGGGACAGAAGGAACAAAATCAAAGTACAAGTCAAGGTAAAGGCTATCATAGCCTTCCCACAGGCGTCTCACCCAAATCTCCGTCTCAAGTGTCTCCTTCGAAGTCCCTGGTACAAGTCCAAGGTGGAGAACCGAGCGCAGCTTCTTCACTTGTCTTTGTTCTGTGTGCCTCCTTCAAGTCTCTTCCTGATCTTCTTCCTTCCCCCAGTCTTCTCTAGCTTCTCTCCTTGCCCAGCTCCACCCATTCCTCAGGGTGGGGCAGGGAACCTAGAACCCGCCCTTCCCCTGGGGATTACCCTTAATGGACAATAGCAGTGGAATCACTCAGATAGGCCTGTAAGAGCTAACTAGACTTTGGATCATCTCCTTTTAGTTGTGTGAAAAATCATTTCACTCTGATAAAAATGTTTATTTTGAAGTATAAATATGTAGATGATGTGTGTTGGATGAACAAATAGGAAGCACGTAGTGGACACTGATGAGTTTTTCGATATCTAGCACCTAACCGCTCAAGTCTGCCAGCACCCCACATTCCTCTAGGGACTCCTCTATTGAGGGAATTTGGGAGAAGAAGTAACCACTTCCCACTGTGAACATCAGAGTTGCTAATCTTCCATCTCTCTTGTTTTTGGCCAATTGTGTTCTGTATGTGCAACTGAAGTGACATTTTAAAAAGGGGCTGGCTGAGAGTCTGACTCATTAAGTTGGCACCTGCTGTTTGAATGAAGCTACAGGGCATTTGCTTCAGTCCTCCAGGATAATAGGGTTCTTGTTCTTGGTTCTCCTTTAGCTTACTAATAATCTCCCCCCACCCCTTTTTTTGGCTCAAGAAATCCAGAGCTGTGTTTGCAATTTTCTTCGCCCTTTTTTTTTTATTCAAATAAAATTACATTTAAACATCATTTAACAGTTTAGCCAAGGATCATTTCTACATTAAGTCCACCACTAAAACTACAATTCCATCCTTCACCATAAAATCGATCCCTTTGGACCCCTTTAGCCAACCCCCTTCCTTTCTGATGACTACTAATTTGGTAATTTGGTCTTATAATTCACAAGTTTGCTTTCATTTAATTTACTTAATTTATCTGTTTGGTTTCTCTATATGCTGCATGAGTGAAATCATACATGTTTCTCCACCTGATTTATTTCACTAAGCATAATACCCTCAAGGTCCACCCATGTTGTTGTAAATGGCAGGATTTCATCTCTTCTTCAAGATGAGCAGTATTTCACGGTGAATACACACTACATCTTCTTTATTCACTCATTTGTTTCCAGCTCTTGACTACTGTGTATAGCGTGGCAATGATCATAAGCATGCATATATCTCTTCAAATTAGTGGGTTTTTTTTTTTATTCTTTGGTTAAATTCCTAAAAGCAGAATAATTGGATCATATGGAATTTCTGTTTTTTGAGCTACCCCCACACTGCATCAACTTACAGTCCCACTAACAGTGTATAAGGGCAACTAATTTTACTGGAATATGACTGACATCTAATAGAACACACTCACTATGATTATACAACTCAGAGTTTAGAAAAGTGCATGCAGCTGTTTACCACCATCACAAAGTATAGGAAGTTTCCGGAACAGAAATACCCTCCCAACCCAGGCATCAGGCAAATACTGAACTATTTTCTGTTACTGTCAACTAGAATTCAAGTTAGAATTTAAATATTGATTGGGAAAATGATGATTATAGTAGGCCAGCTCTATGAAGGCTGATGGAAAGTTTTTGCCACCCATTTAACAAACCAAGTCAGCTATCCTAAAATAAACCTCCGAAACATGCTGATACAAACATGCTGTCGCAGCAGCACCCTGGTTCAAGGATCCAGTCCACGAGATGTTCCTTACCTTGAACTCCACTGCTGGAAACATATAAGACTTAAAAGCAGAGGCTTGGGAGCTTTTATAATAATTTGATATGTCATGTCATCCAATTATATGCTCATTTTTCATAGAGTTCAATTTTAACGTACTTTATAAAAATATGACTGGCAACAGGGTGGAAATTTAAAGAGATACAAAAGCCGAAACTTCACCACAGACCATCAAAGAAGCTCTGTCACGCACACTGCCGATCTGCTCCCACCTCCGGTAGTTTGGTTGTCCTCTTATCTGTTCTTTGACTAATGGCTTTTAGGGTTTTAAAAGATATAGCCGAATGTAATGCAGGAAATGTATAAGCTTTTGTCAAGATTTTTAAAAACATGTAAGTAGAGAAAGAAATCCTCAGTGACCCATCCATCTAGACCAAAACCAAAACAAAAGTCCAAGCAGGAAAAGTCACTCATAAAAAAGGGCTGAGGGCAACATTTGTTGCTGCCCATTAGTTGATTTAAGCTAATGGTGCAAGTAGCCATTAGTTCAACTAATGGTAATGGACCGTCTGATGAGTGATTTAGTGAAAATCTCCCAGACGCTTTCATTCTGAAAATGCTTCAGAAGAAGTAAGAAAAAGGACATTTATTTTCTAAATTAATGGTAAACAGATCATTGAAGTAAAAGCTATATTTAAGAATATTCTTTAGCAATGATAACAATAAATTATTCTTAAAATATCTAATATGTTGTGTCCTCCAAAATGATTTACTAGTAATATTGGCAAACATGTTTGGCATAAAATGCTATTTCATTTTGCCTTCATGTCAGCACTGAGGCAACTACTATTATCAACATTCACAGATGAAGAAACTGAGAATAAAGAGCCAAGGTTATACAACTAGTTAGTAGTCATACTATGTTTAACATCCAGGTAATGGGCCCCCACGTCTGTATCTAACCCTCGTGATTGCTGTCTCTTTGCTGTTAAGAAGTTTAAGATTAATCTTTATGACAGAAACTATTAAATTGGGGGTGCAAGGAAAGGGGGGGTCCAAAGCAATCTTTATCCAAGGCATTTTTCTAAAATTTATATCATTTAATAAGTCAGGGCTTGGAGCATTAATTTATTTTTCTTTCCTGAGATATTTGCCTAGCAACTTTTGGTAATCATTCTGGGATTATGTAGTATCATAACCATGAACTGAATAAACCACCAACCAATTGGTTGTTTAATGATACTAAACAACTATTTTCTTCCTACTTTAATAACTGTTACAGGGCAAGGGGAGGGGCACCCCAAGGCCCCCAAACCTGCCTACTCTAAATTGGTTCTGCCATCCACCACATAAAGACAAAACACACTTTTGTACATAAGACCTGTTTTTTAAAATAAAAGACTTATTTATGTATACAAGAGCTGGGGTGTAGGCGAGAGGTGTGCATGTGGGCGGGGCGGGAGGGGGTGTGTGTGAGAGGATTCACCAGAGACAGAGTGAGGAGCAAAACAGGCAGATCTATTGAAATACACTGTTAAAGGGAGCAGCGGGTGAGGCAGGAGAGGTCTGCTGTGCCATGTGTGTTAGCTATCTGGCCAGGGATTGAACTCATGTGCTGAGACTTAACCCTTTGCACCACCAGGGAAGCCCTTAGTGCCTAAGACCTTTAATGGGAAGGAACTTTAATGCCATTAGTGTACAATACAGAAAAGAGAAGGGAAAGAAATTTCCAATCAAGCACCTTAAGTTACCCATCCCCTCATCGGTTAATGTTCAACCAAACAGGGTTGACCCAAAGCAGAACTGCTGAGGCACAAAAGCTTGCTACAAATCTAAGGCATCTTCTAGTGGGGGACCTAGAAAAGGGACAGAAGGGATCAGAAAAGTCTGGGACAAAAGGAACGAAATCAAAATCAAGATAAAGGGTGCCGTTATTAACCTTTCCATGGGTCTCTCACCCACGTCTCTTTCAAGTGTCTCCATTCATGTCCCAAGTTCCTGATAACAAGCCTAAGGCTGAGAAGCAAGTGCAGTGTCCTCACACATCTCTCTATTCCATGTGGCTCCTCCAGGTCTCCTTGCTCTCCACCCTTCTCCTTCTTTCTTCCAGTGTCCTTGCCAGCTTCTCCTCTCGGTTTCTCCTCCTTCCTTCTCAGCTCCACCCTTCCTTGGGTGGGACAGTGAACCTGGGACCTCCCCTTTTCCTAGGGACCACCCTATTACATAACCATCTACTCTGAGTGCTATTAAATCGTGGTCTAGTTTGATAAAACCATAAAATGTGATCTAGAAAAAATCTGATGTGTCCATTGACATTATATTTTACTTCTGATGGAGCAAGGTGCCAGTTCCATGACAGAATTTCTTCTCCTATTTTATATCTTTTTGGATCTAAGCACCACCCTCCTCCATACATTACGAGGACATTCTGTCTATGTCTTACAATATTAAATAAAACTCATCTAAATTTTGGCCTTTATACAGACATTTGAAATTTTAAGTCTAGAAAACTGTGGGGTTATAAGATATTTAGAGATTTTAGACTTTTTCATGAAATTGCCACTAAAATAGTTATGATTCCTCTGTCTTGGACATAAGAGAGATTATTAGTTTCTTGATATTGTATGTATGTGTGTATTCAATTTCCTTCTATTCAAAAACTAAACTATATCATTCAGATATGTCACTACTAAAGAAAATGTCTTCCCAGAGTTTTCCATAATGACAAAAGTCTCCAATACAAATTCTCACTTCAATCCCCCCTAAAGTTAAAGTAGTCACTTGATAAAAAGTATGAAGCTTTACCGTATACATTTCTGAAATCCATATACAGGCTAACGTGTAAGTTCTTCTGCAGCCATTATGAATATAACACAGATACAAATCTCAAGTTAGAAAGAGTAAATTTGGGAGTTAAAGTAAAAACGGTATATTTCCTGACCTTTGTTTGGTGTCTCTGCATCCCACACATAAGTGAAACTGATGTCTTATTGATGAGGTGTTGGGTTCAGACATTGTGGTCCTTAGATTACCCCTTGGAAAAATTTCAGAGTTGCCCTTTCAGGGACACATGGTGAGTTTCCCCACGGGGCAAAGACTTTTGGTTATATTCAAAAGAGCAGGTTTGTTATATAAAAAAGGAAAGAAGAAGATGCTTGCCTAGACACAGATAGGCAGGAAGAGCTGCCACTACTGCTTTGCAAAGAAAAAACTTTGGCGAAAAGAAACATCTGCGTAGCCCCGGGCAGCCAAGAGAGCTGCATCCTGCCAGCGTACAAATTGCACCAAAAAGTGTTCTTTTGAGGAGGGGTTCATTCCTTTGTGGGATGGTTATCTATTGTTAAATTAATTATTTCTAGGGTATGACTACATTGATTTGTAAGGACTGGTAATTCTCTACAAGACCTTAAATCTCCATATCCCCCTCTGTGTTCTGCCCCTCCTGGATACTCTCTATAGCAGTGTGATATGTGATGCAGTAGTTGATACCTAAGGATTTTTCATTTCTATAACTGGTTAACAACTATGTTAATCATTTCTATCCCCACCTCTAGTTGCTGGTGTTGTGACATCTCCATTCTAAATTTTCTACTCTTAACCTCCACCAAAACCATTGGATATTTGTCTTTTCCTTCTGACTCGTTTCACATAGAATAATCCCTATCAATTCCATTCATGTTGCCACAAATGGCATGAGTTTATCTTTTTGGATCACTGAGCAGTAATCCATTATGTATATATACTGACCGAGGCTAAATGCAGAAAATTTGAGAAGGAGCATCACAAAAACAGAAACCGGCACCACAAGACTAGAATCAGGAGGTGGCATGGGAAGGGGATATGGAGATTAATGGCCACTGTAAAAAATCACAGGTCCTTTCAAATTGACCCAGTCTAACCAAATATACAGAAAATCCATAGGTGCCAACCCTAGAAATAATTGATTTAACAACAATTAACAAATCCACAGGGAAATGAGCCCCTGCCAAAGAGAAGAACTTTCTATCAGTGCAGTTTCTGCCCTGACAAGATACAGCTGCCCTGTATCTGAAAGTGTAACCAAGCTGAGTCCAAAGTCCAGTAAAGGTCGTGCCCCCTGAAGGGGGGTTGCTGATGAGAATGAATAGCCCCAGGGAAAATGCTAAGTTTGCAATTTGGGGTGGAGAGTCTGATGAGAAAAGGGACTGAAGGAGAAGGGGAAGGCAGTCATCTTGATGTAGGAATAGAGGAACCAGCGGCAGAAAATGTAGCTGCCAAGATTGAGAGTTTGGAAATCAGACGCCAGAAGTTTTTGAGCTGCCGGGGTATAGAGTTTCGGACTGAGCGTTTTTGGAATCTTTAGTGACTTTGGGACCAGCGACTTTGGAGGCTTTGCGAGTAGCTGAGCGACGGAAACTGCTCCCAGTTTTGTCTTTACTGCAGCCAAAGGAAGAAGGCAGAGGCCCGAAGTGGGCGCCTTCCTAAAATGAGTGAGTGCAGTCTGATGGGCCGCTGTAGTTGCTGTTTGCCGTTTTGCTGGACTGATGCTGTGCTGGAGCATCACGGCAGTTTTGGGAGCATTTCCAGTTACGTCCTATGTTGACCTCGTGAGTTGGAACCTGGCTTACACTCTGGCTGTTGTGCGTCGGCAGAAGGCAGAAGAAGGAAGACGCCATTTTGGAAATGTGGCCTATTGTTTGGAAGAGGAGCTCCACATCAGCAGTGGTGGGAAGACACCACCTTTGTTACTTTTCTGGGACTTAAAGGACTGGACATTGCTTTAAGTAAGGTAAACGGCCATATGTTGACTTCAGCAATTCTTTGCTTTTCCCTGTTTGTTAAATAAATACCAATGTTGTGTTTCCTAAGCCTGAGTAGTCTTGCAAATGTGCGCGCGGGTGCACAACCAGTAAGCAATTGGGGCACTGCCTTTGGCAATTTTGAAAGGCCCCATTTTCCCTGTATCAAGACTGCATTGGTGACTCTAAACAAACCTATCCCTTTTGGGGGCAGCTTGTGTCTGTGCAAGCATCCTTTACTTCCCTTCCCTTTTTATAATAAACATGCCCTTTTGAATATTTTTTTAAGATTTACTTTATTTTTGCATACAAGCCGGGGAGCAGACCAGAGGTGTGGGGCAGTGAGAGGGTTCACCAGAGACAGAGTGGGGAGCAGAACGGGCAGATCAACCGAAATACACTGCTGAGGGGAGCAGCAGGCAAGACAGGAGAGGTCTGCTGCACCATATAGGAATCTCCCTGGCTGGATATCGAACTCACGCTGCAGCCACCGACAGCTGCACAGCGCTGCACTTAACCCATTGTGCCACCATTTAATAGGGAGGCCCCAAACCTGCCCTTTTGAATATAACAGGCTCTGCCTTGTGGGGAAATGCCATGTGTCACTGAAAGAGAAGCTCTGATGGAGGGTAACTCAAGGACTCTGCACTCTGAACCCAGCATCTCTCCAAACTGACATCATATACCACATCCTTTTGAACCATTCATCTGTTTGGGAACATTTAGGTTATTTCCATATCTTGGCTATTGTAAGTAGTGCTGCAATAAACATAGGGTGCAGATTTCCTTATGAATAGGTGTTTTTGTGTCTTTTGGATAGATTCTTAGGAGTGGAATAACTGGGTCATATGGTAGGTCCATTTTTAGTGTTTTGAGGAACCTCCACACAGCTTTCCATGGTGGCTGGACTGAAAGTTATTCATTTCATTTGGAGCATCATTGGACATGTACAACATAACTATAATAAAGTATATTGTTATTTTCCGCACAAGCCGTTTTTATTTGAATAATGACAAAACATAAAATGCAAATTTGAAAACATTTATATTTGAAGACATGATAAACATCCTGGGCAAAGATAACAGGAGAGTTTTGTGTAACAGATTAGCAAACAGGTTAGGGCCATAAACGTTTTTCACCCTCTGACAGTTGACAATGTCCAGCTGACCAGCTGCGCTACTGAAAGCTGGCTACAGACCAATTTCTTCCAAGGTACAGAAATGTCTTTTGAAAACAATCCATGCTCAAATTTGAGAACTGTCGTAGGACATGGTGTGAAATATCATGCACACACTCTGTACTCTAGCTTCCATTTTTTTTTAATTGAAATGACAAAAGCTGTTTTTCACTCATTGCAGTAACCACTGAGCATGGAAGTATTAAGAATTTTTAGACATTTCTTAAAAAGGCAGTCATCATATTTCCTTGAATAAATTCTGCCCTCCACTTTGCCTCTGTGTATTTTTTGACTGAATGCTGTGTCAGTCACTGAGCCCCTTAGTGGGAGTGGTAAACAAGACATGGCCTCTCCTTGACAGACTTGTCAACAGAGATAAACAGATACAGGATACTGTTTATACGATTTTATTTATTTATTTTTTTTATTTTTTTTAAAGATTTATTTTTTATTTATACATACAAGCTGGGGTACAAGCCAGAGCTGTGGGGCGGTGAGAGGGTTCACCAGAGACAGAGCGGGGAGCAGAACAGGCAGATCAGAAATACACTGCTGAGGGGAGCAGCGGGCGAGGCAGGAGAGGTCTGCCGCGCCATGTGGGATTCTCCCCGGCCGGGCGTCGAACTCGCGTCGCCGCTGCCGACAGCTCCACAGCGCAGCGCTTAACCGCTGCGCCACTGGGGAGGCCCTGTTTATACGATTTTAACCATACATACAAATCATGGTTAGATGTGTCTATAAAAGCCTCAGGATACATTTAAGGTCCTTATACTTGAGGCTAAACCCCCCCAAAAAAACTATTTTTCATTTTTTATTTCAAAATTTCTTTAAAATCATAACACAAAAAAAAAGTAAGCTTAAACGAGATGGGGAAGAAACCATAAAAGAAGTCTCCAGGAGAAAACGTCCACAGAGGTCTTTCCAAGGCTCTGAATATTCATGGGAATCTAGAAAGCCACGTGCATGGGTAAGCCTGCGTGCAAGTCAAGGAAAGATATGAGAAAGCCCCAGAGTCTCCCTTCTGACTGACCTTGAGGTTCTCTGAAAGCATAAAGGAAAACAAAGGTGCAGTTCAAAACCACCCTTGAAGGCATGCATGCCCTAACACGACTTAGATGTTCTTAAGGTACTGTCTCCATGGAAACCTCAACTTTACACTCAACTCAGCCTTTTTGTCCAGGAAAAACATCCTCTCCATTACAAGCTAATATTGTCCATGGAATGGTTTTCGTTTGTTTGTTTTTGTTTCTCTTTCTTTCTCTTTTTTTTTTTTTTTGAGTGAGGTACTCACCCTTGTGAATTTTTTCACAGTATAGAAATTTTTCACCTCAGGCGTGGTCACCTGAGTTGTCCACAGCCAAAGTACCCATAAACCTCCACCATAGTCCATTGTGCTCCCTCCCATTTCCTTCTCACCCCTTCACCCCCTCCTAGATACCTGAAATCTACATCTATGTCTGCTTTCAGGCATTAGTTTAATAGTTTTGGAATGGTTTTTCATATTTTGTGAAAAATGCTTGCCCCACAAACCAAATCTTTTTTACTTTTATCAAAACACAAGTTATTTTTTAATGATTTTTTTAAGATGTATTTATTTATGCATACAAGCTGGGGTGCAGGCCAGCAGTGTGGAGTGGTGAAAGGGTTCACCAGAGAAAGAGAGGGGAGCAGAACAAGCAGATCGACTGAAATACACTGCTGAGGGGAGCAGTGGGCGCGGCAGAAGAGGTCTGCCATCCCATGTGGCACTCTCCCCGCGGGCATCAAACTTGCGCCGCAGTTGCCACAGCTCCACATCGCTGTGCTCAACCCGTTGCACCACCAGGAGGCCCAAAACACAAGTTTTAAAAGAACATTTAGTTTGCATAATGAAGACTCCGTATTATTTTGTGACTAAAAAAGTGTTTTTAAATGAAAACTATGAACATCTAAGTACCAACAAAGTAGGTGCCATTTGGAGGTCATAGTGTAGAATTCAGGATACACAAGTTATCATCCTTACCCTCATTAGAATAAATTTAGTTTCGGCACTAAATCCTTCTCAGTCTGTTTCCTGTATTGTGAAACTAAGGTGTTGAATTTTTGTTAGATGTTTTATAACTTAAATCCTTTGTACCACCATAAATTTGAAGAATAACTCAAATTCTTACAGTTCTGGCAGTAGACCATGGTATCCCAGGGTCCTAGGTGAACCAGAGTGTAACAGAGTGGCCCCCTAGAAAAGGGAAGAGTTCTTATTCCCTCACCCACCCAAGGAAGGGTGGAGGTGAGCAGGGAGAAGAAACTGGAGAGGAGACTAGAGGAGGAAGGAAGAAGAATAAAGAGCCAGAAGGAGACCTGAAGGAGGCACATGGAGCAGAGACATGTGAAGAAGCTGCACTCGTTTTTTGGCCCTGGACTGTTTGAAACAGATGTGGGTAAGAGACCCATGGGGAGAGTAACAATGGCAGCTTTGATCTTGATTTTGATTTTGCTCTTTTCTTCCCAGATTTGTCTGGCTGTTTCTGACCCTTTACTATGGGTCCTCACCAGAAGGGGTCTTAGACTTGTGGCAAGCTTTCTGGCCTCAGAGGCCCTGCTTTGGGCCAACCCTGTTTGACTGGACATTTACCCCGAGAGGATGGGTAACTTTGTGTGCTTGATTTAGAAACTTTATTGTTCCCCTTTTCTGTATTGCGCATTAATTGGATTAAAGTTCCTTTCTATTAAAAATCTATGACTAGAGTATGTTTTGTCTTGATGCAGGTTTGGGGGGTTCCTTTAACAAGAGCACTTAAACAAGGCTTCATCCACAGGAGATCCCTTTGTGGACAGGGGAGAAAGACCTGGTTGTGTGAAGTACATCAGAATTCCCCGGAAGTTTCACTTCTGTCCATAGGGGTCAAGGTAAAGGACACATACCTCTTCCTTCATGCAGGACTTGTAAGTGGAACAGGGCTTTCCTCCTTTAGACCTTGTAGCCCTTGATGAGTGATGAAGAGGGAACTCTTGAAATGCATACTTTTCTATCCCCTATCACCACACTGTGACTTAATTTTCCACAGGAACTAAACTCACTGTGTCTTTCTTTTCCTCCTTACTAGTCACGACTAGAAGTCATAGACTCACCCCTCATTCATTCTCCAGTATCCTCCCCTGTAAAACTCTGCTTGGTCTCTTCTTTTGTATCTCTCCACCTTTAATTTTAGAAATCCTACACTGTGTTCTTCAGAACTCACCTTCCACCATAAACAAAATCCTCCATAATCTCAGCCTCATCCCAAAATGTTCTTCTCACCATTTTTTAAATTTAGAGATCTAATTAGCTTTATTAAATGATTCATGAATTAAGCTACATTTCATCTAGAAAGTAAAAAGGCATGGCAAAGAGTTGTGCAAAATGGAAGGTTTTTATAGACAGAAAGAAAGTACGACAAGAAAGGAAATATTATTTCCAGCAAAGCCACCTTCCCTTAGAGGAAGTCTCACTGCACAGATCAGGTTGCCAGTGCTGACCAGGAAATTCTAGATTGATTGGTTTAATATTCTACTTTTAGGAGACACTAATGCTTAATGGGAGACTTGGCACAATGACTATTTGGGATCTGGTATATCTTTTTTAAAGTAATTTCCTTCTTTTATCAGACTCTGAACCTGAGAGATTTTATCAGAATATAAGGCATCAATACCATCATTTCAGCTACTTTATTTTTTTTAAGATATATTTATTTATGCATACAAGCTGGTGTGCAGGTCAGAGATGTGGGGCGGTGAGAGGGTTCACCAGAGACAGAGTGGGGAGCAGAACAGACAGATCAATAGAAATACACTGCCGAGGGGAACAGTGGGCAAGGCAGGAGAGGTCTGCTGCGCCATGTGGGAATCTACCCGGCTGGGCACCGAACTGGAGCCACAGCCGCCCACAGCTCCACAGCGCTGTGCTTAACCGGCTGTGCCACCAGGGAGGCCCCATTTCAGCTACTTTATAGACAAAACCTTGGCTCTTTTAGAAAACTCTACTTCTCTTATAATCCACTCAAGGAAGAACTACTTTTCTCCCACCATCCTTGTATTGTTCCTCTCAGAAGTAGAAGGGGTATCATATTTTTGTTGTTGTTCCTTCCCACTCTTAGACCATGATCCCTCTCTTTTTTCCCACACCTTCCAGCTTTACAGATCATGTTATAAAATAATGCGACTTGTAATGCCACATGTGTCTTGCCACATCGGACTTCTAGTCCATTGCTCTACACTTCTCACTGACCCTCGCTCCGGCACATCATCATTCTCCCCTAGTATTGAACCTCTCTTCTGACTTAATTCTCAGATATTTCAATTTAGAACTCCCTGAAGGCTCAGTTCCTTGACATACTCTCGACAAAGACCTTGTCTACCTCAGCCACTCCCTCCCACAGTGCTATTCCAGGTCTATCCACCAGCAACTGCAGAGCATGATAGCAGCCTCTGCTCAGCCCTCAGCCTGCAGCCCTGGACACATGAGAAGATCACCGCCTGGGTCATCAACCAAAAACCCTCACAGCAACCACTACAAATAAGTGTCCAACAACTTTGAGGCACAAATCTGGCCAAACTACTTCTTGCACTTGAAAAATAAAAGTATGTCTTTTTGTTTTACATGGAGTAGCCCATATGAAGATGAACATTATCTGTATTAATAACACCATTGCTTTCTTATGTAAATAAAATACAGAGGCAGTCTAGTTTCCACTTACATTCCCCACCAGCACATATAAATAAGCCAACAAACATACATACATATATTCATGCATGCATAAATGAATGAATAAGCAAGCAATCAGGAAGGTGTGGGTGATCCCAATGTAAAGCAAAAAAACTTGCAGTTTCCCCATTAAAGTGAACTCAAGTAACTTGTGATTTAGATTTACTTGTTGTAAACAGCCTACATGGGATTGGCTTAGTGTGCTACCCCAGGGTAGATTTATGATTTTCTAGCTTATATAAATTTAAATTCTGAATGCAAGTCATTATCAGAATGCATGGGAGTTAGTTCACCCCAGCAAAAGAGCACTATTTGCTAATTACAGGCTTAATCTTAAATTAGGTCCTGTTTCTCTGCAGCAGCAAAGTAATCAGATGAGAATCCCATGCCTCTATTAAACATTTACATTAGAACTACCTAATTACATCAGGATTTGTTTGGGTTGCACTGGCAGATGTTTTGAAAGGCTGTGGAAAACGAAGTTGTTGTTTCATAGAAGATAGGCACCCACTTAGGACTCTCCTGACATCAGAGCTGGGTATGTGAGTGCATGTGTAGATCAAGAAATATACCGTAAGCTTCTCAATATAATTCAGTGCAGTGAATCATCTGAGCACCTGTAATGAAGTATTTGTTCTCTGCCTGCCTTAGGAAAATATTACAAGGATTCACAAAGGGAGTCCTGCAAACTTTTATATTTGCACAATTAAGTGTTATGGAAGCAGGAGGTTATTTACGTTATTATCATCAGAGTTTTAATCTCATTAAAAAAGTAATAAACCCACTTAGATCTCCATTGTGCCAGCTGACAGCACATTTTCTGAGACCACTTTACATAATACAAGGCATGAGATTTTGCTTGTTGTAAGCCCTGGTGGTTCAAAGTTGAGTGGGTGGCACCTTGCCAACCATTGTGGCTTAACAAAGGAGAGAACAGAGCCGACTCTGTATTCTGTATTTTATCCTATGCTGGCATACTTGAAGGGATAGTCATGGGCCAGACAAGCGACAGATGGCAGTTTGCACAATGACAATTGCCAGTTCAGGAGACTCTTACTTCACTGCCATACTTAGGAAATTCATGTAACTCAACATACAGGCAGGATTTCTCTAAGAGTGCAGGCTTACAGCACAAAAGCTTAGGTGGCCTGAGCTTGACAAATGTCATGGATGACCCACTTTTAACTTACCAATGTTCTGAGTCATCACTGGTCACTTTCTTTCCCGAGGAAATAGACCTAGAACATTAAACCTACTTCCTAGTAGACCCAAGAACTCCTAGCATTGATTTTTCCTTTCTCTGAAGTCAGATTATTCTTGAAAAAAAACCTTCAGCTTATGTCTGGAAGAATGAAATAGTCCCTTACAAGAAGTTTTTGGAAAAATCCAAGAACATAATGTTGCTTGCCTTCCAACCCCCTTCTCATGCCACTGGCTTTCCACAGCCATCCTTCTTACGATGCTCTGTCCCACTGTCTACCACTTCCTACCCCACCTATATACTGATTCTACAGGTAAGAAAGAGAAGTAGGGGCCTCCCTGGTGGCACAATGGGTGAAGTCACAGCACTATGAAGCTATCCAGAGTCACTGCAGCATCAATGCAATCCCGACCAGGGAACTACCCATATGATGCAACAGACCTCTCCTGCCTCACCCACTGCTCCCCTCAACAGTGTATTTCAGTTGATCTGCCTGTTCTGCTCCCCTCTCTGTCTCTGGTGAATCCTCTCACCACCCCACATCTCTGGCTACACCCCAGTTCTTGTATGCATAAATAAATACATCTTTAAAAAAAGAAAGAAAAGTAGGAGAGGAGGAGGGAAAATGAGGACATTCATGAGGACAGAAAATTGTTTTAGTCACCATCAAAATTCTAGCATCTAGGACAGTGCTAAGAATGTAATAAGTGTGTATTGAATAAGTTTTGAAAGACCGATCTGATATCAAGAAAAATTTTTTAAATCAGAATTATCTATGTAACATAACTTAAATCCTCCATGTTAAGACAAAAACTCCATGTATTCGAGTGTTACAGAGATGGTTCCCAATGAATCACACACGCCCTCCATGTCCACATTCCTTTGCAATGTGTTGTCACTATTTACCCTCAAAAGACAGAACTTGCTTCTCACTCCTCCTTGAATGTGGACTGACTTCATAAGTATCTTTGACCAAAAGAGTAGAAGGTAAGACACAATCTATTAACTACAAAGTCTTATCCTTAAAAGATTTTACAGACCATACTCTTGCTCTCTTGGCAGTCTGAAACCAGTATGCCATGAAGAAGCTGGATCTAACCTACTGGAGAGTGGGAGGCCACATGGAGAACAAGCCGCCTTAGGCAATAGCCAGCACAGCTGTCAGACGTGTGAGTGGACATTCAGCCTCAGTCTAGCCTTAAGCAAAAAAAAAAAAAAAAAAAAGTGAAACACCCATATTGCCAACCAGCAGAATCATGAAAAAAAAATCACTCATAGTTTCTTTGTGGGGGTTGACTGTTCAGGAATCGATCATGGAACCACACCCTCTTGTCCAGGTCATCAGTACTTGTCCTTCCACCACAGGGCCTGAAACCTGGTGCCCTCTATAACAAGCTACACAGCTTTGTTGGATTCAGGGTATTCCACTTGCTCCCCCAGCCAGTCATTGCTCAGAATCCACTTGCTTTCATCCATTTTCCTAAGATTCTGTACCTTTGCCTTATATCTGAATCTTTTCTTTTAACCTGGCTCTCTCCAATAAATAAGTTGGTTGGGTGATCTACCTGATTTCCATTTGAAATTCTCCCCCTGAGAACCTATTGTTTGAGTCAACTCCCACTCAGTACAGTCCACGGAAGGTTGATTCCTTCACAGACACTAACTTTTCAATGAATGTGACCGGGGACACATAGTACTCAGGCCCCTGATTCTTTAAGGAAGGGTTTCTTCAAACCAATGCTTTAACATGGAATATTTTAAGAAAGAAAGAAAAAAATAAAACTGTGGATAATAATTCATTTAATGGAAAAGTAGTTATGAAACATTATCTTGAATACAAAGCTATACTTCTCTCTCTGTTCTATTAGGGCCTTTACTGCTATTTATATTAAGTTCTTAGACTTTATTTTCAATATCTGCAAATGCTCAGTGGTGATTTTCAAGAAGCACTTAGTTAATTGATTTGGTTGTTATTTATTATACCAGTAGCCTTTTCTGTTTACTCAGTTTTGTGGTGATCTTTACAAGCCCAGTGCCTTTTCACTTGGGTCTAGAGTCTTCCATGGTGATCATTTAATTTTCTGTGTCTTTTGGAAATAATAGACATTTCAAGTTCTATTTAGTGGGAACATTCATTATCTGATTGAGGGACCATCTAAAAATGACAACAAAACCTTACAGATTTCCAGAGTTCTTGTGGCCACTAATCTGCCCTTTGGCTGCTATCGCAGAAAGTTTTGCTTCTGCTCAAATTTTTTATAGTCTCAATCGTTGTACCTACAAATTCAGTGAGAAAATGAGAGGAGCAGTTTCTCTCCGTCACCATCCCAAGACTGAACCAGAGGAAGATGGTGTGATCTGTAACCTGTCTGACACCCGTATTTGATCAGACCTTTTGTAAGAAAGCGGTGTTGAAAGCATTCCCAGAGAAAGGGCAACAAAATGTTGCATCTAAGCAGAGAACCATGGAGTGCCTATCCACGCTGGAAGGCCTCCCATCCTCTGGGATTTTTCTTGGAAACTAAGGGTGTAGCAAAATAAAAATTGTTTGAATGTTAGGATCCAACAGACTTGCATACTAATGCAGGTTTCACTACTTGCTGGCTTCAGATTTTTGGGCAGTGTCTTCATATTACCAATGTTGCTTTAAAAGGTGTTATGAGAATAAAGGCAAAAAAATGTAGGCAAAATGATGACATATGGCAGGTGTTATTGAATGTATGAATGATTTTATAAGTTAATCAGTGTGCCTTAAATATAAATCATAAAACTAAAATATGCCCTTTAATGATTCCTCTATAGCTGCTTTAGTTCTTTCGGGCTGTTGGGATATTGTTCTAAAACACCTGCTCACCCACCTTAGTTTATTAAGACAAGTATCTAAAATAAACTATATTGTTATGTTATCCTAAATTCCTCTTCATGAGAAACACTTCCTGACTCCCAACCTGAGCTTCTGGTTGTTCATTAATACACTTCCTTGACAACAATGTTGCCCCATGGACCCCAGGTATACGAGGGTCTGAGATTTGTCCTATTTGTCCATGCTAAAGCCATATCTATAGATCACTATGACCTCAGACTGTTGAAGAACATTCCAGAGCATTCCTATATTTCTAAATGGTATTAACAGCATTGTATATTGAGTGCTGACTATGTGCCAGGTATTAGAGTATATGTTGTATGTTCATTATAACTCTTGTACTCTTAAGACTGGCCTAACCCCTATAAAAATAGGATGGAGGTGTCTCAAATTATTAAAATAGATCTACTACATAATCCAACAATTCCATTCCAGGTATCTACCTGAAGAACGTAAAAACACTAATTCAAAGATATATATGCACTTTAATGTTCATTGTAGCACTACTTACAGCATTCAAGTAATGGAAACAATCTAAGTACCTTAGGACAGAGAAGTGGGTGGAATACTATTTAGCTACAAAAAAGATGAACTCACCATTTGCAACAATATGGGTGGCACTGAAGGGATAATGCTAAGTGAAATAAATCAAAGGGAGATAGACAAATACTGAATGGTTTCACTTTTTTTTTTTAAGATTTATTTATTTATGCCTACAAGCTGGGGTATAGGCCAGAGGTGTGGGGCGGCGAGAGGGTTCACCAGAGACAGAGTGGGGAGCAGAACAGGCAGATGAACAGAAATACACTGATGAGGGGAGAAGCAGGCTAGGCAGGAGAGGTCTGCTGTGCCATGTGGGAATCTCCCTGGCTGGGCATCGAACTTGCATCGCCGCTGCCAACAGCTCCACAGCACAGCACTTAACTGCTGCGCCACCAGGGAGGCCCTGGATGGTTTCACTTTTATGTGGAATATAGAGAAACAAAACAGAGGGTCAGAAAATATCAAATCAATCTTGACAAACCCTAGAAATATGACCATGGAATGGCAGTTACCAGAGGGAGGCTACCAAAAACACAGGAGGGAAGGGGGCACAATGGACTATGGTAGAAGACTATGGGTGCCTCGGTGGTGGGTGTGATGTGGTGGCATTCATCTGAGGAGGGGTGAACCTATGTTTTTAAATCGTATACAGTGTTACACACCACCATTACCTCAATTTTAAAAAATATAACAAAACCTCTTTTTTGTCCTAGGATGACAATAGGAGGTATTATTACCTTTAATTTACAGGCTGATAATTTGAAGATAAGATGAGTTAATCTACACAAGGTCACAGGGCAGTCAGGATTTAAAACGAGGCTTTTAACCCAATTTGCATTTTTTCATATGCCCTGCTTAGCAGCAGATGCTTTTACAGTAAACATCCAAACGCCTAATAAAATTGATAAATCCAGCTGGCATGGATGAACTAGTACGTAGGTGCTAAGAAATCCCCACACAGTCCATGGAACAGAGTGAAAACCACTTACTAAGCTGCCCCGCAATGGTGTGCATGAAAGTGCTCTGGGGCAAGTCAAAGTTCAAGGGAAAAGGTAAAGTTCCAGAAATGGAAGTCCTGCCATGTCGGGAGACCCAGTAATGTGAAAGGCTTTCTCATTGTCAACTCTGCCAGCGCATGCACCTGCCCACTTCCGCTCCTGCTGAGAGCAGAACGGGGCTTTCCCCAGCTTCCACCTAGAAAAAAGTGTGCCCTGCACTCTGCAGCAAGGCTGCGAAAAAGAGACTGCGGAAAGAAGATCACGTGCAAGACATTTCCTGAAAAGAAGTTTGGTCATAGTCTATCTGAACAAAAGCACAGACCCTTTCCCCCCTACCCCAACACATGTTCTGGAATGCCCCTGGGGCAACCCCCTGGGGGCGGGGCTGTGCACCCAGCCCAGCACCTGAGTGACTGCAGGTCTGTGGGGTTGCGCTGACCTTACACGGTCTTTATTCAGACCAGTTGATTTGGACATTGCAAGCTTTTTACTAGATTTTTCTGTCATCAGTGGGCCTCAGAGGTCTATTTACCTTCGGTTTCAATTTTTATTGCTTTTCTCAGCTTCAACATTTCTAACATTTAACGTGGGAAATGGTCATTTTCTCAGAAGCTGAAATTTTCAGATTACCTTTGAAAACTCTCAGTTTACTGAAATTTACTATTGTGTTTGTTTGTTTGTTTGTTTTTTAATTGCAGTATCATTGTTTAACTCCTTGCTAGTATTTTCAAGGGATAGGATTTCCCCTCTCAGATGTGGTCGCCATAGCACTCCCACCATCAAATCACCCATAGTCCTTCACCCCATTGTCCATTGTGCTCTCCCCTGACCCCCTAGCACCCCTCCCACTCCCCCTCTCCTTCTGGATGCCTCAGACCCATGGTCATCTACTTTTGATTCTCAGTGAGTGCCCAGAGGATTCACTCTATTAATTTGATGAGCACATAAAACGCCCTTCCCTGTGGTCTATTAATTAGATATGTTTGGGTGATACTTTCTTAATTGCATTGGCATTAGTAGTTCTTAGCTTAGGGAAGCTGCCAACTCTCCATCCTGTACCCTGAACAATGAATCATTCTTTGGCAAATAGTGATAAGATGGTACAAGATCTAATAGTTATGTGCATTTTTGAAAATTCTTCCTGTGATTAATTTGTTAAGGTGGCCAAAAAATATCTGTATAAAGATTTAAAATTTTGCCCACAAGGAAATTTAGAATGAGTTCACAATTCTACCCAACATGAGACCTATTTTGTAACCTCCCTTTGGAGATTCAATTCCCCCGACACTGCTGAAATTAGTAAAAGACAATATTCCAAATTTATTAAAGCTGCAAGGTATAGAGCAGAAACCTGTGCATCTAGGAGGTGCACAAATTTAAAAGTTTGGCCTCTTTATCAGTGTAGTACAGTTCTAAGATAAACCACATGTCTGGTCCATTAGTAGGTATTTTTCTTCACTTTTAAGCAATATCTCTTGGGAAATGTCAAGATTTGCTTTAAAATCTTTTTTCATGTATCCTAACTGATAGTCATTCCAAAATGTTCTGCTCTGTTTACCTGTAATTTACATCTCTCTGTAAACAGCCATGACTGTTCACATGAAAAATAGGCACCAACTTGGGTTCTAATATAACCAAGTACTTTCTTTTTCAGGAAACAAAATGAAAAGCAAATATCAAACCTATTAAAATGTTAATAGAACCTTTAAAATATTGTTTTACTTATGGCAAAAAAAAACCCCACTATTTTAAAGTAAGAGAATTAGTTTAGCTAGACAAATAATATATCTTTATTATTATTATTCCATGACATTGGTTTCCAGCACTGTACATGAATTGGGAAATAGGTTCATAGTTCCCCAGATGCATGTCACCCTCCATACTCACCAATAAAATCACCCACCTTACTTTACCATCGACCTCTGGGCCCACTGGGGCCTTCCCTAGCCTCCCCCTCCCTTTCTCTCTAGTAGCCTCAAATCTACAGTCATATTTCAAAGCTTTGTTTTGGTTTAGTTTTGTCAGTTCCTTTGTTTTACTTCTCTATATTCCACATATGGATGAAATCATCTAATATTTGTCTTTCCAATATATGTGTATTTTTAATTTTTTTTTAAGATTTATTTATTTTTGCATACAAGCTGGGGTATAGGCCAAAGCTGGGTGGGGAGGGGGTGAGAGGATTCACCAGAGACAGAGTGGGGAGCAAAACAGGCAAATTGAAGTACACTGCAGAGGGGAGCAGCAGGCGAGGCAGGAAAGGTCTGCTGCACCATGTGGGAAGCTCCCTGGTCAGGTATTGAACTCATGCTGTGGTGGCTCTGAATAGCTTCATCGTGCTGAGACTTAACCAATTGTGCCACCGGGGAGGCCCATTGTATCTATATTTTTAAAATTTAATAGAACCCTGCAGTTAGAATTCAGAGGAAATTATTCATACCAAAAAACTTTCACTTTCAATGTTTGCCATAATTTAATGGATGGTTCTCCTATCACATTTAAAATATTGTTCAAGATCTAAAATTAAAAGGTAAAAGACAGTTAACCCTAGAAAGAATGAAGTTAATCTATTGTGTTGGCAAACAGATTGGTGATTAGACTGGAGAATGTGGATAGAAGATCACTGAGGAGGGTTCCAAGCAAACATTTGGGGAGTGATAGAGGTATTTTATGTCTTGATTTGGTGGTAGCTTTACAGTTTCACGTATTCGTCAAAAACTTCTAGGTTGTTCACTGTAGGGTAAATGAAGATTGCACAGGCTTTTGGCCTTTGGCCTCCATGATTATCACCTGCGGACTTGAATGCAGGAGACGCTTGGGAACCTGGGCTTGGGGCACGCATGCGTGATGGTGGGCACCTGGAGTGTGGTATGGGCATGCGTAAGTGGGCATGCCTGAGCCAAGAGACAGGCTATAAGTGCAGTGTCACAGAGGACAGTACAACAGAGGACAATGCAGTGGAGAGTGGTGGAGAGACCAGGAGACAATGCTAAAGAGCCCAAAAAGTAAGTTTTCCTTGGGGGCTAGGAGGCCTGCTAGCCTCCTCCCCCAAACCCACCCACCTCCCTGTCCTGCACCTGGTTGCCTCACTACAAATGGTGTAGAAAGATCATTAAAAGCCTGCAGGACTCTCCTTTACCTGTCTGCCCAGATCATACAGAAACCCCCTGTGCCTTGCTGGCATAACATTCACTTAAGAGGGTTCCACTTTATTGAATATAAACTACCTTTGCGTAAAGATGACAAAATCCCCAGCAAAGTAAATATATGTGCAATATTTAAATACATATATGTACATGTATATATTTTAAGCCAAGGCATATCCCTAATTTAATTGAAAATCATATGTAAAGACTTTAATATGTTCCCAAATTCTTCATATTTATTTTCATTTCTTTGTCTTTTTCTGTCATGTTCCATTACTGACCTCTACTGAGCGTTAAGTAGATTTTACAAGAAAATATAGAAGTCCTTATCTTAATATATTTCCTTCCTACTAGTTACTGTTTCTTCACCAATATATATGTTTATTAAGACTGCTGTCTCTAAGTAATGCATTTCTGTTAGAATGGCTCGAGGAACAGCCTGAGGGTCAGGATAACCTTTGCCCATTAGGGGTGCTTAGTGGACCTTGGGATACAGCCTATTAAAAGAGCTTTACATTTTTTAAAAAAGATTTGTGTATTTATTTATGCATACAAGAGCTGGGGTGTAGGCCAGGGGTGTGTGTGGGGGTGAGGGGGTGGTGAGAGGATTCACCATATACAGAGTAGGGAGCAGAACAGGCAAATCTGCTGAAATAGACTGCTGAGGGGAGCAGCAGGGGAGACAGGAGAGGTCTGCTGCCAAGTGGGAAGCTCCCTGGCTGGTGACCAAACTCATGCCGCAGTGGCTGGTAATAGCTTGATAGTGCTGAGACTTAACCCCTTGCACCACTAGGGAGGTCAAGCTTTACATTTTTTATTATACTTTTAAGATATATCTCCTGTCTTCAAAAATATTAGATCTGCATTAACTTCCTGTTATAACAAATGCCACAAAGTTAGTGTTTCAAAACAGGAGAGAGGTATAATCAAACAGTTTTGGAGGTCACTGTTTAGAAATGAGTTGTACAGGGCTAACATCCACATGTTGGCAGGGCCATATATTCCTTTGTGAAAACTACAGGGAAATCTCTTTTTCTAGAAGAAGCTTTTTACAAATTCTAGAGGCCACCTTCCTGTGGTCCCTTCCTACATCTTCCAAGCATATCACTCTTACCTCTGCTTCCCATGTCCCATCTGCTCCCCCCATTCAGCCACTCCTATACTCCAACCCCACTCTTCTAAGCACACATAGCATTACTGTGGGTCTTCTCAGATAATCCAGGATTATCTTCCCAACTGAAGATCCTTAACTCAATCACATGGCAAAGTCCTTCCTTTTTTATTTTTATTTTGTAAGGTAACATACTTACGGGTGATTGAAATTGGGACAGGGGCATCTTTGGGAGATCTTTCACCTACCATAGTACACAAAAATAATTGGCAAATCTCTCTTTTAAAACTAAGTGGACACCATAACAAAAAAATAAACAACACAATTTTAAAATGGGTAAGAATTTGGATGAACCTTTCTCCAAAGAAGAATGATCCAATGGTCAACAAACATGTGAAAAGATGTTCAGTTGTCAGTAGTCATTAGGGAAATGCAATCAAAACCACAGTGAAACACAATTGCAGAGCTAGTAGGATGACTTTTTAAAAAGGCAAAATGGGCCTCCCTGGTGGCACAGCGGTTGACTGTGGAGCTGCTGGCAGCGCGTGATGCGAGTTCTACCCCCAGCCAGGGAGAATCCCACATGGCGCGGCAGACCTCTCCTGCCTCGCCCGCTGCTCCCCTCAGCAGTGTATTTCTGTCCATCTGCCTGTTCTGCTCCCCACTCTGTCTCTGGTGAACCCTCTCGCCACCCCACACCTCTAGCCAATACCCCAGCTTGTATGCATAAATAAATAAATCTTAAAAAAACAAAAAAATAAAAAGGCAAAATGACAGGTTTGGCAAGGTTATGGTGAAATTGAAAAACTCATATTTTGCTATGGAAATACAGTCTCTGTACATGTACAATGGTTAGTTTCTGTGCAAAACAGTTTGATGATGACTCAACAAGACAGATATAGTGTTACCCTATGACTCAGCTATTCTAGATATATTCTCAAAAGAATTGAAAACAGGTGTTCAAACAAACATTTATATAATGTTCACAGCAGCACTACTCACAATAGCCAAAAATTTGAAGCAACTCAAACACTCATCTATGGATGAATGTATAAAGAAAATGTGATGTATACCTACAATGGAATATTATTAATTCATAAAAAGAAATGAAGTATTGCATTGTTGCAATATAGATAAACCTTAAAAACATTATGCTAAGTGAAAGAAGCCAAACCCAAAAGGCCACACATTACACTGGTCAACAAATTTTTACAAAAGTCCTATCACTGAAATAAAATTAGTCATTTCCTAACAATTTTTATGTGTTCAACACAAATATGACAGTCAAATTCTAATTTTGGCTCTATTATTTTTGTAATCTGCAATAAATTGATGTTTACATCATGAAATGCATGTCAACCACTGGCCAACAAATTTTTACAAAAGTCATGTTAATGAAATAAAATTAGTCATTTCCTATCAATTTGTATGTGTTTAACATGAATATGACAGTAAAATTCTAATTTTGGCTCTAGTTTTTTTTGTAATCTGCAATAAATGGATATTTACATCACAAAATGCATGCCAATAGTAATAGGCCTATGGTTAATACCTGTAAAACATCAAGTCATTGATTACTTCTTAGATTTCTTCACTTGTCTCTTGCACAGCTATTCAGGAACATATCTGAGGAGTGTCCAACAGTAGACAGCCAACATTGTAGTGGATCATTTTCCCTGGTATCTTTGTTCGATTGATGCAATATCTTGATGAAAATGTTTGCCATGTTCATCATTAACTATACCACAGTTTTCAGGAAAGAAATCCAGATGGGAATGAAGGAAGTGGATCTTTAGAGACATGCAGTATCAAGTTTCTGATACTGCATCAGCATGTCTTCTACTAGTTCCTTGTAGTTTTCTGCCTTAACATTCCCAAGAAAGTTTGTAGACACTAGGCAAAAAGCATTCTATGCTTGTTTCGCATCACCCTGCAGCAAGTTGTTGAAACAGTCATCTCAATGCAGACAGAATGTTTGGGTAGACTATTCTTGACTTCTTTTGCTTCATTATTCCACTGAAAAGAGGAGGAACCAAGCAGAAGTAACAGTATTTTATGTGGCTGCTTGGCTCTCTCCGCATCATGGGAACTGCAAATGGCATTGATGGTCTTTGGCCATTGAACCACTGTGAAAGCTGTGTTGTACATGTAGCACAGCATATACGCGGGGCTCAAGGCTTTTCTTGGTCACCAGCCTTGCATCCGAAGTAAAGATGATAAGCCTTCTTCCCTTGAGAAGTGATACTTTTCTTCTGGTTAGCAAATGTCACTTCTGCACAAATAGAGAAGAAAGTGCCCGCACTGTTAACGCACTTTCAAGGCTTGACTGTTCTCTATTGTGCCTAAATGAATAAAATAATAACAGTTCTATGGAGCAGTAGCTTAAACTGTCTTGCACAAAGTCTGACATGTTTTCAGTGCTCAACTTTTCCGACAGGACTTTCTAGAGTGCACTGCTGACGTCAGCTTACTTCAGCAGCCGCCTGGCAGTAGTATTGCATTGCATCAGAAAATGATGCAATTGACTCTGGATGATGTGTGCATGATGGTATTATGCAACGTGATGCAATATTACATCATTCTAGGCTGATTTAGGATGTTGCAGCCCTACTGGATAAATTTGCATGGCGAAACATATAAAATGAATTATATGAAATATCTTCAAAACGAGAGCTAATAAAAAATTTTTCAGGGTTATATTCAGGTTTAGCACACCAAGATACTACAGATTAGGGCCTTTTTAAGTCAATTATGATCTCACTGTTGACTAGTGTTATTTATAGATATGTATATGTAATCACCCACACACGTAAATCATTACAATGGTAGATTTATGTTACATAAATTTTACAACCTGAAAAACTGAAATAGAAGTATTTTAATGCAAAATACTTTCAAAAGTCCTCCTTGAGAAATCATTATGTAATTGTATCTAATTGTTTTCACCCAGTAAAAAGTATCAAACCCTAAATCCACCTTTTCTCCATCCAATAGCAGAGTTTACCCAACCACCTGTAGGTGGGATATTCCATAATAAAATGGACTGTTTCCAACTTCTAGATTTTCACATAATTAGTGTTTCAAAATTGATTCCTGTAGTAACATCCAGGTTATTGTTCACTAAGAGGTGTTAAATGTTTTAATGACATTCTGACGAAGCATTCCAAATAATCAGGAATGTAAATCTGACTAATTGGTAACTTTTTCAAGATTAAAAGAAACTGCATATCTGGAAACCATTTCTAAAGAATCTTCCTTATTTTAGACATAAACAACAATTCTGAGCTGATCGTAGTAGGAAATTGCTAATCCAAAAATGTGTACATATAACCTTGTAACATTTGCCAGGAACTTCCTTCAGGATGCAGGTGAAAATCTGCCTTGAAAACCTGGCCTTTTATCTGCAAGAACATTTATAAAAATTGTGGTTATAATTGTATACAGACCAGATAAAACTAGATTCTGTGTAAGATATACAACTAAAAAAGTAAGCTTGTTATGCATTTTTGTGCTTATGTAAATGCAAGTGACCCAAAAGGCCTCCCCAGTACTTAACAGGTAGTGTAATTATCTCCATTTCATCAAGAGAAAGTATAGCCCAATGTGTGGTTCCTAACACCAAAGCTTGACTGCAAGAGAACACTGCTTCCAACATCTCTTCTGTGACCATCAGTCAAGTTTGCTTTAGGAAATGGAAGTCTTTAGAATAATTTAAGACTGGAAATAGTGAATATGGTATACTCCTTTTGAAGCTTAGCCATTCATATAAGCATATATCTTTTTAAAGATTTGTTTATTTATTCATTCATTCATTCATTCATTCATTCATACAAGAGCTGGGATATAGACCAGAGGTGCAGGGGGTGAGAGGACTCACCAGAGACAGTGGGGAGCAGAACAGGCAGAGTGACGGAAATCCACTGCTGAGGGGAGCTGCAGGTGAGACAAGAGCAGTCTGCTGTGCCATGTGGGTCAGTTCCCTAGCCAGGGATCTAACTTGTTTTTCGTGGCTGCTGATAGCTTCATAGTGCTGAAACTTAACCCCTTGCGCCACCAGGGAGGCCACTCATGTAAGCATATTAAAGGTTCTAAGAATTACTGCAGTGGAGAAACTTATTAGATTCTGTTCCTACTAGATGTTTTATTCTTGAATTCATTAACACAAGTAATACTGTTTTTATCCTTCTAAAAAAAAAGTCCTAGGAGATGATATTTTAAAGAACTCACACATATTAAAATTTTATGTGCACCTTGGTATATGTTTTTACCTTACCCTTAATCTGTAGTCCACAGGCAGTACTATGATGTAGTGTAAAGTGGAACCCCTAATTTCATCTTCACCCAGACCCCAAATAATATGCTATCATCTCCCAATTGAGTTTGTAAACAGGAAAATTGCAATAATGTTGAGTGTAGGAATTATACTACCCTTTTTAAATTCTACCATTAGTTCTACATTTACTAGGGAGAGCAGGTGTTCAAAAAAGCAAGAAAAGAAACAAAGGCCCATTCTTCACTGCATCTTGTGTGTGAAATGATAGAGTGAAGTCACTGCACCAGCTTGCAGTCGTGCTTATAGACCAAGAGCTCTGCTGGGACAGAGGTGGGGAGGACAGACAGGACAGACAGGACTGACAGACAGGGCTCCAGGAAGTGGGTGCTGAAGGTCTCAAGGGAGAAGAGAAAGTTTCTCCTGAGTCCCTTCTACTGTGATGGCCCATGTTTCCCCACATCTGTGAGGTCAGGACACTGCCCTACCCGCCCTGGATAGAGTAGGGTCTCCATCACAAATGGGGACTGGCAGCAAAGAGAGAGGATTAGAGGACAGTGTGTGTGTGTGTGTGTGTGTGTGTGTGTGTGTGTGTGTGTGTGTGTGTGAGAGAGAGAGAGAGAGAGAGAGAGAGAGATTGAGAACATTTATAACCTACTGGGTGTTCACTCCTTAACTCTACCCTTTATAATTTATCTAATTGAAATCTTAAAAATAGTCATTCACAGTAGAAAACAAGCAAAAACAAGCTGCTAGGCCATCTTTACTATTGATCTCCAAGAAAAAAACCTACAGCTTCACAGTTGTCAGCATAAAATGAAGCATGTGACTGTCTGATTTAACATTTAATGTTAACAATGGGCTTCTTCCAAGGATCGTGCATTTAAAAATGTGTCTTGTAACTAAAGAAAAGCGTATATACACCGAATCATACATTTAAATTGCATGGCAAGTTGTATGGATTACTAAACAGTAACACAAACAAAAATAAAATAATGTTTAAGACTGGCAAGGACATATGTTTGTGATAATTTTATTTTATTATCCCCGGATGTGATTCAAGACATCCAGGATAGCACAATGAATTCACAGGGTAGTGCAGGATATTTTATTTTATTTTTTTAAGGATTTATTTATTTATGCATGTAAGAGCTGGGATGTAGGCGAGAGGTGCAGGGGAGAGTAAAAGGGGGTAAGAGGATTCACCAGAAATAAAGTGGGGAGCAGAACAGGCAGATTGATTGAAGTACACCACTGAGGGGAGCAGCGGGCAAGACAGGAGAGGTCTGCTGAGCCATGTGGGTCAGCTCCCTGGCTGGGAATCGAACTCTCACTGCAGTGGCTGCCGATAACGCCATAGTGCTGAGACCCAAACCCCTGAGCCACCAGGGAGGCCCAGTTCAGGATACTTTGAACACAGCATCTTCCAGTCACCCTGCAAATCACTAGCCACATTTTCAGTATCCAATCATGCTACATTCCTTTAAATACTATCATATATTTGCAAAGCTATGCTTCTCTAGTTGCTCTGATAAAAAACAAGTGCCTCAACAAAAATTAACATGGAAAAGAAATAAGGTGGTGGTTAGCTGATTCCCAGCTAACTGCAGAAACTTCTGCCTCCACCAGTCACTTCTGAGGACAGGAGTTGTTTCTTGTTTGTCCTCGGAGAACCTCCAGTAGGAACACAAAGCCTTGCATGCAGTAGATATCCAGAATGATCTGTGACACAGAACTGCTGGGTAATAAACAGAAAGTAAGTAGCCCATTACTATGGAGGAAAGTACTTTCATTATGTATACAATGGCAATAAACGTGCTTTTGAAAGCAAGGCTTTCCAACAGAATTTGTGGAGAAATCCATTTTGTCCTTGTGGGAGAAAGCAGGAAATCTGTCTAGTGACCCATCAGAGGTGATATACAGGCCCCAGAGTATCCCAAATGGGTGGAATAAGGTATACCAAACAGCTTAGTAAGTGTCAACTGTGGGGACTATAATGATGTAAGAAAAAAATTAAGTAATTAATAAAAAATAGTTTAGTAAGTGAAGGGGGAAAGGCCATAAATCACTCAGTTAAGAACAAGATAAAGGAGTTACCAATTGTTCCCAGTTTCAAAAGTCCTGTGTACTAAGAAAAAGAAAGCTAGATGTTGTGCAACCTTCTGGGGAAATGAGTAAACATAAGTCACTGAGACCCCAACGTGGAAGGGGAGGGGAGGAAAGGAAAGGATATTGTTGAAAAGTAACGGGGCATCTGTGTGCCTGACTTCAGTAGCCACATCAAGGACAGGCCAGAGCAGAAGTAGTTAGCCAAGAAGGAAGTTGTGCCGGGCTGAGGTTGCCATGGTCTGGCCGGATAAGGAACTCAGCACAGACCCACTGAGGATGGGAAGGCAGAAAGGATGAGGCCAGGCTATCGATGTGATCAGTGTTCGTCAAAATGTGCTAGTCAGAGCACTGTAGGCTCTTGAGGTTTTGCTAGTACTGGAGGGATATTATTTTCCTTATAAAGGATATTATACATTTCCATGAATTTTAAATATACACCTAACATCCCCTGTACAATGTCACGCTATTATTGATGGCAAGAAGGTTGAAGTAATAAGCTTTGTTTATACCTGACTGGTACATTGCGTGGACCACAGAAGTGTCCTGTAGCTACTAGGTGAATATGTCAGAACTGATAACAATAATATGTTAGTTGCTGGAAACTGGAGACACTGATGTTTGTGACCATCCCCCGAGAAATTGGCCCTGGTTTCTCTCAAGCTTTGGAGGGCCTTGTCATGCAAATCCTTTTGACAAAGCCTAACTTTGGGAGAAAGGAGTTTGTCAGTGGGTGCCTGTGGCCCAGAGAAGGGTTGAATGGAATTGTGAAGGGAGGAATATAATATTTTATGCCCAGGATAGCACAGACTGTAGCCTCTTGATGTGAAAGGAAAGAATGATTTTAAATGCTATAAAAAGTATATCAAGCTTTTGTATATTTTCAATACTTAATGTGGCATTGGTATAGTATGAAAATGTCTTTATTCATAAATTGTATCATTTTATGCCTGACCTTTTTTTTAGCACAAGGAAGGGAAGAGTTTACATTTATTAGAGTATGTTTATCATTCTAAAAATAAATGATAAAATTCAAGATAAAAGCTATTTTTACTAGTTTCCTTCCCTAAACTATGATCTTCAGAAAAATATTTTAAGACAGCAATATTTTGTGTTATTATTTTCCAACACTGGTTTTCAGCAATTTCTAAAGTATTGCCTGTTTTAGTGCTTGTATCCTCCTAAGGGATATATCCTTCCTAAGGGAAGATGATCAAGAATAGTTCTTGGAAAATGTTTTGAATTTATTCCAGCTTGTTTTGTAATAAGAAAAATTCTGGAATATGTTAGTTACCAGAAATAAAACAGGGCTGGTAGGAACAAGTTTATTTAATAAGAAAATATCCAATGAGTAGAACATAATGAAATGCTACTGGGGTAGAAAATCAAAACAATTGATTATTGAGAATTATTGAAAATGATACTCTGTGTGTGTAGCAAAAAATAGATAACCCTACTCAAATTTTTAAAAGTGCATTTTCTTTTAGAACTATAAAACAATATTGATTTTACATATTTTCACTTGCCACTAAATAATTTTCTACAAGGAGAAGAAAATAGTGCAATAGAAGTTTTGTTGATATAATGAATTTCTACTAAATGAGTAGACCATAAATAAACCCATGATTCCATGGATGCATCTGTGACTTAGTAAACACAAAGAAATCAAAACAATATCCCCAATTCCAAATCTAAATGTATGTGAAAGTTAAAAGCATCGCATACTCAAAATATTTACAGACTAGCTTCAGAATTCACTTAAGAAGTGGGTGGGTGTATAAAACATGACAGGACCATTATTGTCAGCGTGAGGCATGTATAAAATAAATCAGAAAACAAGGTTGAAAATGTTTCATCTAAAATGAGATTCTAAACAACGGTGGTAGGCGCTAAGAAAAGAGATCACTGGCCAAAGAGCAATCAGGAAGCTTCACGGAGGAAGTGACATTTGCTTTGGATTCTGTGAAGAGATAATGACTTAGATATGCAGAGACAGGAAAGGATGAGATAAAGAAATTCTAGAAACAGAAGCTAGAGTAAGCAATTTAGCAAGATTAAGAAGCAATAATGAAAGCTTTAGGAAAATGAAATCAGTTTGGAAAAAAAACAGTATATAAAAAGAAATTACTTATAGCAAAAATTGTGTATTAACTATAAGTCAGACACTGTTGCGGGCATTTTATATGCAGTATGTCGTGTAATCCTCATCACAATCCTAGGAGGCTGGTACTATTTTTATCACTGTTAAAATGAGGAAACTTTTGAGGTTCTCTAGATGGGAAGAGACAAAACTGGTGCTTATGTTCAGAAAGTCTAAGTTTAGAGACTATATTCTTTTTTTTTAAGATTTATTTATTTATGTATAAAAGAGCTGGGGTGTAGGCCAGAGGTGTAGGGGCAGGGAGGGGTGAGAGGATTCACCAGAGACAGAGTGGGGAGAAGAACAGGCGGATCTACTGAAATACACTGCTGAGGGGAGCAGCAGGTGAGACAGGAGAGGTCTGCTGTACCATAGCTCCCTGGCCGGGGATCAAACTCGTGCTGCAGTGGCTGAGACTTTAACCCCTGTGCAATCAAGGAGGCCCCAGAAACTATTCTTAACTGAAGTCTCATTTTACCCCAAACTGAACTCAGCACCTCTGCCCTAATTTTATTTCTCCTCCTAGTGAAGAGTTTATCTTACAAGCACCACACCCAGGTGGAAGCCAGGCAGCGCCATTGATTTCTTCTTCCCCCTCCTTTCTACATCCTGTCAATTGCCTGTTCTGGGCATGTCCAGCTCCCATACAGCCCTCGAGATCACGACATTTCTCCATTGCCCTCTGTCCTACAGTCCAGGGCACTGCCATGGCTCACCTGGGCTAAAAGGAAGCTTCCAATGTGGTCCCTCAACCTCTAGTCTTGCTTCCTCACAGCAAAGGTTCTCAAAGTATGGTTTCAGCACCAGGCCTTCAGCATCTCCCAGAGTTTGGTAGAAATGAAGATTCTTGAGTTCTCTCCAGGTCTAGTCAGAGGTGGGATCCTGCTGTAGGTGTTCTGCTACGCCCTCCAGGAGATTCTGATACAAGCTGACTTTTGAAAACTACTCCCGCAAATCATTTTTCTATAGTGCAACCAGAGTACACATTCTAATACACCTATTAGATCAAGCTATTTCTTGAACTGATTAATTTTCACACATTTGAATTTAAGGGTTATTTCTTCAGAGAAATCACCCTACTCAGTTACTTGGGGTTCCATATGTATCCTCCCATCACCCCCATATTTCCATATCAAAAGGCTTAGCACTTGACTGTAATTGCTTACATGTGTCTCCCTATTTATCTCTAGAAAGGCAGGGGCTGAGCTTGCCTTCCTCATCAGGTATCCAGCACTTCCTACAGAGGTTTTTACAATATGGAATTATCACATGAGAAGGACAAGGAGGGAGAAAGGAAGGAGGACATGACAGCTAAGGCCTTGCCTATCAGGTCAAAAATTTAAAAATTCAGCAGATAATGGAGAGTCCATGGAAGTTTCTGAGCTGGAGCCTAAGAAGGGGGTGGGCTAACTGATCAAACCACAAGCTGAGGCTGATTCATCAGGTTGTAGTACAGAGGACAGAGTGAGCAGAGTGAGGACAGCAGGAGACCAGAGAAGTCCTCCAAATAGAAATTCACAAGCGTTGGCAGTGTAGTAGAGAGCATAGTTGCCCTCCAAATAGAAATCAACAATGGTCTGAAATGCATAATGACTCTCATAGGACAGGGCCCAGAAATGGAGCAAAGTAACTTGACTATTGGTTTGTAAGAGCAATCGAAATAATAATATACCTTGGGTAAGAGTTAAATTTCAAATCCAGGTGAATAAACAGATGGTGAGACTAATAGCAAAAAAGTAATAAGTATGAGAAGTAAACTTTCTTCTGATGGAAGCGATGAGGAGCATAGGGATGTACTGTATTGAAGGCAACCATAGGTTATCTGCATAAATGTCCAGTGTAAATGCAGGACTGAACTCAGGAGAAATAGAAGGTAAGAGAAGCATCTGTAGAGAGTTCAGAGTTGAAGCCATGACAGAGCCTGGTGCCTGTGATAACTGATGATGAAGGAAAATGAGGGAAAAGCCTGTTATTACTTGGGCGGGGATGGTAGGAAGGGGTAAGACTTCTTAAACATCATTATTAACACAAAAAAGTTTAAAAATTCAATTATAAACCCACCAAATAAAATACACAGTAAATAGTGTTCCCTATCTCAATTATACTCCCCAGAACCAAAACACTAAAAAGCAATTTTCTGTGCTTTTCCCAGACTTTTCCTCTGCTTATTCATATAGCCCCCAAGGCTTCCCTTCAAATACACTCCATCTCAAAAATTTATATTTTTCCAATTCATTCTCCAATGGCATTCAGTGAACACTAGTAGGAAAATGGTTTCGTTAGCTCAGAAACATGCAAACCATAATTATGGTTGCAAGAGGAAAGCATATAAAACATTAATGTGCCGAATTTATAGGACTGAAGTACCTTATTAAAATGTGGGGTTGTTCGGCAGTACATTTAAATATTCAATGCTGTATTTTAATGGAGGAAAAGAATTATAAATATCATGTTAATTAAGCATTTAAGTACTTCAGATGACTGATTTGATATTCAATTTTGGTTGCTTTACCTCCCTATAAATATTCAAAACAGAACAATAATAATTATACTGAAGAAACTATGAGAGCTTTCACGAATTTAGCCTTAACCAGTGGGGTAGAGTTATATAAATATACAATACGATGCTCGGATCATTAGTAGAGCCCACTCCAAAAATCAGGAGAATTGTCTAATAGGTCATCTTTTTGCATAGGGTAGAAAGAGGAAATAAAGAACCTTTGCCCCATTCAGATAAATCATCTCTAAATCTTTCTAATCACAAGATAGCATAACAGGAATAAGTTCTAAAAGAAAAGAGTTTTTATTTGTTCCACTGGTGGGATAGGTGGTTAATGTTTGTCTGGTTGAATGTTAGTTCTATGAAAATGGTTCTGTATTGTCCTTTTTCCTATTATATCCCCAGGCCTTGGTAGCATTACACAGAGTAGATGACTAATACTACGTGTATGGGGGCCTCCTTGGTGGCCTAGGGGCTAAGTCCCAGTTCTATCACCCCTTCAAGCTGAGTTTGATTCCCCCAACCAGGGATCTGACTCACATATGGCCCAGCAGACCTCTCCTGTCTCGCCTGCTGCTCCCCTCAGCATTGTATTTCAGTAAATCCACCTGTTTTGCTCCCCACTCTGTCTCTGGTGAAGCCTCTCACCCCCCACCTCCACCTCTGGCCTACACAACAATTCTTCTATTCTAAATAAATACTAAGGGGTAAGGAAGAAGAAAGGTGGGAGGGAAGTAGGGAGGGAAACATTCTGTTTATTTGGAGTCACTGTGAAAATCAAAATACCTCTGACTAAATACTTAATCAGGTCCATTCTTAATGGTAGCTACTCATACTGTTTGTTTCTGCTTCATATTATTTTATTTTTTATGGTTCACTACACTGTGTGATTCAGATATATAGGTTTATACCCCTTTAGATGTATGTCACCACACCATATCTACCACCAAGGAACCTATAGACCTCATGCTTCATGTTAAAGAGGAGAAAGAGTTGTAATTCCCTAATAACATTTCCTCTTGACCTAGCATTACCAGGGAACTCTGCCTGGCCTGCTTTTTCGAGGATATTTTTTAAATTATGAATTATTTTTAAAATTATCAAGTCAGCTGCACCATAATATTTAAGCTTCTAATCAAAGATCTCATTTATTTCTCCACTCTACCAGCAACAGAGTATAATAGTTAAGAAGATACATAAAACAAAGGTTTCAAAACTCCTTTGCAGAGCAAAAAGATGGGTTATGTTATATTTACCTAGTTTGCTTTAGGAAGATTCGAATGTACCCACCTTGATTGTATGGAAACTAATGGTGAAAATTGTCCTCAATTTTCTGAGCAACTTTTATATAAATTTTATTTTTAAAAATTTATGGCCATTCACAAAATAATTTTAAATATATTCTGCCAACAATCACATGAGAAAATAAGAATTCTCATTTTACATATGAAAATTGAGCCTCAGGAATACTTAATAACATTCATTAAGGTGGAGAGCCAGTAAGAAAAGAAGCAGACACATGAACTTTGATCCATCGATTCTGCCCTCCTGCTGATTCTTAGGGGATTTTTTTTTTTAATTATTAGTATTTAATTTGTAAATGAAGGCAAACATTTTCCCAGTAGACTTCACTTCCTAATCTCTTTCTAGGTTATTTTAGATGATAATAGCCAAGTAAGAATGCAGCAAGTACTCACAAGAGTGACTCTTTGATGTGTTTAAAAACCACACAAATCATCAATACTAAGCTTCACCTGAGTATATAAGAAGTTATTTCTGTGTGTTTCAAAATACACAGTTGTTGGACTGCTCCATCCATTTTACTTGCTTTAAAATTAACATTTATGTACCTTTCCATTGCTAGTATCTCCCAAGTATTTTCTAGACTGATATTATTTTTAAAGAATTAGAAAAATTGACTGCATTAGTCAGCATCACAAGGACACCCACCAGCCGGGCCTTATGTGGTTTTTAGATTACTCCAACAAGACTGAACGCTTACGCACAAATATCTTAGTTGAGACTACGCAGGAATTGACAGAAATCTTAGCTGACAGAGAAGTTTCAGGTCTGTCAGAGTCACAGAATATGTGAGTTTCAGGATCCTCCATCTTTTCAGGCCAGTAGATTCTTGTGTCTCCAGAAGCCTGAGAATGCCCAGAAAAGCCACTTGCTATAATAGATAAAAACAACCTCTTCTAGGCCAGATACCACTTTCCAAGCCATTTTATTCAGAATAAGCATTTTTGTTGGACTATATGCACCTAAAATAGAGAGATCAAAGGTAATGCCATATGGAATTAAATGAACGTAATTTGAATTGGGTTGCCTCATGGGCTCTGATGTAATGGACAGAGGGCCAGATTTGAAGTATAGCCTGCAGATCAACATAGCTCCACCTTTTATTCACTAGTAAGTCTACTTAAGTCCCTCAATTACCGTGATCCTGTTTTGTCATTAATAAGAATGGATTTAGTACAGGACATGAATAACATGCTCTGTGGTGCTAACGTTCTATAAATTCCTAATTTTAAAGCATTACAAAATGGAGCAATATCCACACAAACATCACGGACTGCTAATATGTTTTTTATGACCATCTTAAGAATAATTTGATATGATGTGATAAAAATGGAAGATATTTGGTTAAATTATTCTCTATTTTGAAGCTAAAATTGAATACTAATGGAATTATCCAAATATTTCTTCTAAGAATTTCAAATGGGATTTAAAAAAAATCCAACTAAAATTTAATAAGCAGTAGCTCCATTGTTTATTTCTCTGGGTTTATAAAAGCTAACGGCGTGAAGGTAGAGTGACAGAAAATAAAATTTCGATGTCTGTATTTGAGTTGACAACTATGACTAAAATTTCCAATACGCTAAGAAATCTAACTAGCTGCTATATGACTCCATCACAGACAATACAGTAGGCCTGATTTAGATTCCTTCCCCTTTAAAAGTATTATTTTAAATGTTTACAGACACTCTGAGTTTCATTGTTCTCAACTACGAATAAATATATCTAGCTTTCCAAAGTCAAGGAAGAGGGCCTCCCTGGTGGCGCAGCGGTTAAGCGCTGCACTGTGGAGCTGTCGGTCGGCAGCAGCAACACAAGTTCGCTGCCTGGCCGGGGAGATTCCCACATAGTATAGCAGACCTCTCCTGCCTCCCTCGCTGCTCCCCTCAGCAGTGTATTTCCTTCGATCTGCCTGTTCCGCTCCCCATTCTGTCTCTGGTGAACCCTCTCACCACCCAGCGCCTCTGGCCTGTACCCCAGCTTGTATGCATAATAAATAAATCTTAAAAAAAAAAAAAAAGTTGAGGAAGAACATGAACTTAGCTTGAGTTTTATTCCTGTCCTTGCTATTAAGTAGCTTCAAGGACTTTTCCCTGCCCTAAGTTATTACGGAGTCAGTGATGAGAGGTAACTGAAATGTCTTAGTTGTATATCTCATGCTGGACATCTAAATGTAACTTCCATATTTCTCAGAGCCCAAAACAAACACAGGCAACGTCTCACAGGAAAGACATTTCACTAAGAGGTGTGTTTTGAAATACTTATCCAGAATTACCATCCCCACCAATCTGCTAAGATAATATTTATTCTCTTACATAGACTCCAGGAAAATCCCTCCCTTAGCAAGTAAAGAAAAAATACAGTAATAGAGAAGGCCACTGATCAAATGCAGGTTTTACCTCAAAGGAAAGAAGAACCACTCATCTCTGTGATTATTCATTTATCAGGTTAAATTGTGGTCACCCTTGGAACTGTCCAAAGCATGAGAAGTCATAGTATAAGCAGAAAAGTTCTTTTTATTTAAAATGGAGACGCAGCTGAGAATGGAGCAGAGGGTCTGAGAGCACAGATCCTATCGACGAGCACTTAGAGCAGACAACAGTTAAAAAGGAAGATAAAATGTTCCAGCGTATGCTGAAATATCATCATTCCAGATCTGCACCACTGTTTGATGGGTCCTAACCAGGTATAAATAGTGTATCTGTAATAACTTTCCCTTTTGTTGGTGGAGAATATTTTGTAGTCCCCTTGATATTCCAGTAGCTGCACTGAAACTTTTAAGACCAACGAACACTTTTGAATCCTGAAGCATGAGAACAGAGAGGAAGATTATAACCAGTTTACAGTCATGTGAAATCAGGCATAAAGAGGGCTCAAATTAAACCAAGAGAACAGATCTCAAATTCAATCCAAAGAGTCTAACTAACCAGGTGCGGGTAGCGATTGAAATTTTCCAGTCGTTCAAGGATGGTTTTTCTCACTTTAACTGAGAGCTGTGGCCTGCAGATCATTACCTTTAACTTCAGACTTTTGTTCATCATCAGTAGTCTTCTGAGGTGGTCCTGTTCAAAGAGGTTTAATCAGCGATTACCCCAAGTACAAGAACACATTTAAAACAGAGAGAGCTTCAATCTGTACTATAAAATCTACTCATGGTCTCTGGTTGACAGAATATTGAAACATGGTGTCCTAGAAACAGAATATCTTTGTAGGCAGTGATTGTATCTATTTTTGCATAGAAAATTTTTATTGCTGAGAAGCAGATAATTATTGCATCATATTGATGTCTTCTATTATGCATAATTAACAAATAAAGACCATCATTTTTTTCACTAAAGGCAACTTTTCATATTTTACTAGATGATAAAACTAAAAATAGAGGGATCCAATAACTTCCCTATCATGTTACAAGAAAATGGGGGAGCCACTGGACTTTTTCCAACCTCAGAAATGATACAGTTCATTGCTATGCTATACTGCCTCCTACAGGTTTGTTGGGAGGTTCGAATGACAAAATAGATATTAAACAGCTTGGCATGTGGCAAGTCATCACCAAATGTTAGCTGCTGCTGTTAAATGCTTCAAGGAAAACTAAGTGACATTGTGGAGCTAAGAATAAAAAGGAAGTAGACATTAATTTGACATTGATTTTGAGAATATTTCTACAAGTACAATGTGCAAAAGTTAAGACTGTTTTGTAAAGTGAGAGGAAAATCTTAACCTGCAAAATAAAAGTGGGTAGCATGCAATACCTTATTCCTTTCTCATTGAAACAAATGGTCAGAGATTACAAGGCTTGCAGAAACTCCATATTATACTCCACACTCCTACCTCTCCCCTACCCCTGAGAATGAAGGAAAGTACCAGTTTGTGAGTTGGATCGGATGGTAGCACATCTACATGGGACTTATCAACATTTTTTTTTTTCATCTTTAACTCTTAGTTATGAACCACCTCCTGTGGGCAGTCTGAAAATCCCTCCAGCTACAGGCATGGCTACATGCCTCTCCTATCAAAGCAACTGTACCTCAAGATGCAAAATTCTCAGCATAGCCACCAATTGGTCCTGTAGATGGTGCCTGGGCCTCCCTGCTGGAGCAGCGTAATAGTAATAACAAACATAACATAGGTTGAGTGTTTGGCATATTAAATACTTTCTGATGTTCTCTGTATCTATTAAGTCACCTACCTGTGAGACAGGTACTATTATTATATTAATATGGATAAATTGAAGTAATGCAAAATGAAGATATGACCCCTGATGGCACAGTCAAGTAAGCAACAAATCCAAACTCTGGGCCAAGGTGGTTTGGTTCCCAAGTTAGTGCTCATAGCCATTTTGAATTGCTGCTGCTGTGGGCACCAGGTCTTCAACTACCCCCCCCCACACACACACCATCTGTCAAGATGGCTATGAACTCTACTTCTGAACAAGTTGAGATTCTGCCAGCTTGTTCTACATCAGCCAAAAGAGCAATGAGTTCTATTTTGTTTGTTCCAGAATAGGAAAGCCAGAGTATCCTACAAAGTCTATAGTTGAAAATGACAAGGATTTGAAATGCTAACAGAAAAAGGAAAAGGAAGAGGCACTATCATAATTATACTTGGTGATGATTCTTAAATGGCGTGTATTCAGTTAAATATAGAGAAGTTTGGCTACGAAGAAAAAGTCGAGGTGGGGATCAAGGTAGATTTTAAAAGATGTGGGGAAATTAAAAGCAAACATTTGAGCTTGTGGAGGTCAAGATATAGGTAAAGACAGATGAGAACAAAAAAAAAAAAAAAAAGGCAGGGCACCAGCACAGAGCTGACTGGCAGTAAACACGATCTAATTGATAGTGAGTGGAATGAAGCCATTGCTCTTAGCAGGACTTACATCATCAAATGACTTAATTGACTCTGGAAAAAACAAGAGCTCCTATCCCCAACAGCGTGATGGATATATTTCAGTGGAGTGTGGAGTAGACAAGCCCGTGACTGGCAAGAGTAAAAGCATAGAAGAAGCTGTCTGAGACTGGTCAGGACAGGTTTGTGGGAATCTGATGTAATAATGGGAAGAAATGTTGTCACTGCCTATTATGAGTTGTGTAGATAAACCTTCTTTGGGGTAGAAGCTGAGGCTCAGGGTCTTAGTGCCAGCTGGAAGCCAGGTTTCAAGGCAGAAGGAAGCTGCTCCACCCCAGGCATAAGAGAGAAACTTGACTTTGGGGTAGAATTCAGAAGGCAGGAGGAAGGTGTCAAGGGAGAACTGAAGGAGGCAGAAGGGGTCCTGGTGGGAAAAGCTAGCAGGTAACTTTACTGGAGAGCATCTGTGGCATGTGGGGATTCTTGAATCGTTCCCTCATCATCTCCCATGAGAAAGCCTCAGAAAGAATCGGTGCACACCTAGAGACACTTCTGGTGCTCAAGCCAAATGCCCGAGCTCCAAGGAGCACAGCCAGCTCTGTGATGGACTCTGCCAGTCAGCATGGGGCCTGGAAGTGCAGGGGAATTTGTGGTGTCGTGGGCCAGAGCTGAATGTCATTGAAGGCACTCCATATGTCTCCCAGAAGCCCTGCCAACTTGGAGCGTTGCTCTCTGCAACAATGACCTTGATAACAGGCTATGAATTTTCCCTCTTTTGTCACTCACAGTCCTATTCCCTCATCCTGCTTGAAATCACCTCCCTGAAAATGAGCTCCCTGCAATGAAGTCTTGTCTCAGTTTGCGTTGGGGCGAACTTAAAACTAAGTCTCTGTCATATTTGTATGAACAGTATGTGAAGACTTTGGGAGCAGGCACTGTGTCCTGAGTTCAGTTTGACAGAGAGCAAAGCTGAAAATGTCTACTTGGATGCAGAGGCTTGTGGACAAGAGGAGATAGATAATCTGAATAACTCTGGGACTTGCTCTCATAGAAATGTGTTCCCTGCTGCCTTAATCTCCTTTCTCTCTCTTTATCTCTCCGTCAGAGTACCTATCTGCCTCTTTCTTCTACACCCTGTTAACAATGGTGCTAACTGCACAAACAGTAGATAAAAACATAGGAAAAATTATTTTACCAAGTACTTCACAAAGGCAAATATCCAAATTGTCTATAAGCACATAAAAATTCTCAGTAATTAGTGTCAAGGGATGGAAATTAAGGCCACAGGAGGAATCATTACACACACTGAAGCAGCTAAAATGACAAAGAATAATAGCATCAAACTCTGATGTGGATGCAGAACAATTGTTGGTGGATATAAGATGGGACAACCACTTTGGAAAATAGTTTGACAGCTTTATATAAAATTAAACAAACAGATAACCAAGCAATTCCATTCAAGAATCTTCTCAAGAGAAATGAAGATATATGACCAGCAAAAGTCTTATACAAAAATGTTTATACCAGCTTTATTCAGAATATCAAGGCATAGAAGCTTCCCCAACATCCATAAATCAAAGATTAAGCCAACAAATGCTAGCATATTGACATAAAGTAACAAACATGGATGGATATGAAAATGTTAGGTTGGGCTAAAGGAGGCCTTCTAAAACAGAACATCTTGTATTCCATTTACATGAAGATCTATGACAAAACTTTTATTTATACAGTTAAAAAAAGGGATGATTGTCATATTGGGGATGCGTAAGGATAGATAAGAGAACTTTCTGGCATGAAGAAAAAGTTTTGTATCTTAATGGGATTTTGAATTATTCAGTTTCATACATGCGTCAAAACCCACAGATTGGTGGGCTTAAGATTTGTATATTTCACTGTGTAAATTTTCCCTCAAAGGGAAAAAAATATTAAACTCTAATTAATGATACATATGCTGAAGTGTTTAGTGGAAAAGTTACTAATGTCCATAATTTACCATGAAAATTATTCAAAGTGGATTAATGTGTGAATAGAGAGATAAAATAAGAGTGGCAAATGTGAATTGTAGGCTCCAGGAGTTGCTATATGGGTGTTCATTGTCCTTTCATCTTTTTGGGTAGCTTTGAAATCTTTCATATTTTTTGTAATTTTCTAAAAAGTCACAATTTGCAATGAAAAAATAATGGCTGCTTTTATTGAGAAGTTATTTTGTGCCAAGATCTACCAGGATGCTTTAATATTTTATTTCATTAATCCTTTCAGAATCCCCAGGGCTAGATATTACTACCCACTTTATCCTCAGAAGAGAAAACTAACGACCAGATGTTAAGTGAATTTTTAAAAATCAAATGGCAGAAAACAATATTATATAACCACTTTGGAAACAGTTTGACAGTTTTATATAAAACCCAGCAAATCGATTCACTCAAGAAATTCTTTGCCAAGGAAATGAAATCATATGTCCATCAAAAGACTTGGAGAGGAGTGCTTGTAACAACTATATTTATAGCATAGAATTCAAATCCAGGTCTTTCTGACTCCATAGTCTCTGCTCTTAACTTTCAAGATGTTCTGTTTTAAAGAATGGGGACATAATCTCCCCCATCAAGCAGCTCTCATTTAGGTGGACAACCAGGTCTATATTTACCAAAAAAAAAAAAAAAAAAAGTGTGTTTTTCTGTTTTCTGCTCTCCTTGGCTCTGAATGTCTGCCTCCAGCCTGACTCTCAGTCCATGCTTGCACAGCAGGCTAAGGGTGAGGAGTCAGAGCCAGGAGTTGAGAAACCATCCTGGGTTTGGGAAAATGCAAGAAGGGCAGGCTGCAGAACAGCTGCCCCATATCTGAGGAAGTAGGGGAAAGCTGCAGGCAGGGCACTGAGAATGGCCAAGTCAGAAAACCACAAGTCTATATGCAGAGAGGCCAAAGAGAGGCGTGGGGCCCTGAGAGCAGAAGTAGAACTCTCCGAGAGGACATGAGCCCCTAGCCCAGTCTAATGTTTAAGGCAGGAGGTCAGGTCAGAAAAATAACTAGATTTACTACCAGAGGGCCTAGTTATTGTTGTTAGTGTTGTCTGGCACATGTTATTTTTTAGAGCAGTTTTATGTTCATAGCAAAATTAGGCAGAAAGTACAGTGATTTCTCATCTAGCCCCTGCCACCCAAAAATATACAGCCTCTTTCCCTGTGGAGATCCCTCACCAGAGTGATATATTTGTACAATCAATGACCCTACATTGATACATTTTCACCCAAAGTCCATCATGTACATTAGGGTTCAGTCTTCCTATTGTACTTTCTTTGGAACTTGACCCATGTATACTAAGTAGCCATCAATATAGTATCATGCAGAGTAGCCTCACTGCCCAAAAATCCTCTTCGTTCTGCCTAATCATCCATCTCTCATCCCTAACTCCTAGAAATCACTGATCTCTTTATTTTCTCCATAGTTTTGTCTTTTCCAGAATGTCATGTAGTTGAAATTTTACACCTTATAGCTTTTTCAGATTGTCTTCTACACTTCGTTATATACATTTGTTTTCTCCATATCTTTTTATGGCTTGATAGCTCATATCTTTTTAGTACCTAATATTAATCTATTATCTGAATGTACCACAGTTCATTTATCCGGTCAACTACTGATGGACATTTTTATTATTTCCAAGTATTGGAAGTTATGAAGAGAGTTTCTATAAGTATCAATATGCAAGTTTTTGTGTGGACACAAGTTTTCAACTCATCTGGGTAAATACCAAAAAGCAAGAAGGCAGGCCTATGTTTGGTTTTGCAAGAAATAGCCACATATCATTTTGCATTCTGACCAGCAATGAGAGATCCTATTGCTCCACATTCTCAAAAGCATGTGGTGGTGTTAGTTTTTCAGACTTTTGTCATTCTAGATGTATAGTTGTATTTCCTAGTAATTTTAAGTTGTATTTCCCAGATGATATCTGATACTGAGCATATACATAAGCTTTTCACCCGTGTATCTCTTTTGATGAGGACTCTATTCAAGATTTTGATCCATTGTTTAATTGGATTGTTTATTTTCTTATTGCAAATATTTTCTCCCTCCCTCTATGTCTGGTATTTTTCATTGTTTTGACAGTGTTTTTCTCAAAGCAGACATTTTTAATTTGAATAAAATTGACCTTACCATAGATTGTGATTTTGATATTATATCTAAAAATTCATAACCAAACCCAATGTTGTCTAGGTTTTCTCCATAGGTCTGAGGGTATCAGAGTATGATACCTTAAAATATGCTTCTTTGGCACATGGATTATTTTGAGCTAAAGGCCACTGAGAGCTAGCAGATGCAGCAAAAAATATAAAAATAGGGCACAAGTTTTCCTTTCATAAAGGAAATGTACATTTATAAAGGAAATTTCCATGTATAGAGGTGGTACCATCTCCCTATCAGTAAAAAGAAGGACTTGAAGGGGGCCTCATTGGTGGCCTAGAAGTTAAGTCTCAGTGTTATCACCACTAAAGCCTGAGTTCAATCCCAGGCCAGGAAGTTAACGCACTTATGGCGCTCCTCTCCTATCTTGCCTGCTGTGTAATTCAGTAAATGCACCTGTTCTGCTCCCCACTCCATCCCTGGTGAATACTCTTACCCCCTCCCCCTCACACTTCCCCCCCCCCACACTTCCGACCTATACCCCAGTTCTTGAATGCAAAATTTAAGAAAAAGAACTTGTAAGAACTCTTGTCTGTGGAGAAAGCAGACTTAAATCTTCATAACAAACCCTACTAAACAATCGTTGTCAACCAGAATTTTCCTGGTCACCTTCCCATAACATACCTCTCCCATCCTGCAACTCAAAATCTCTCCCTCTTGGTTTTAGCCTAAAGTGACATATGAGCTTAAGTTCTAACCACCCCTTTGAGTCACTTGTCTTTTGGGTATTCCAATGTGTAAGCATGATTCACATGCTATAAACTTCTGCTTCTTTTTCTATTGTGAATCTGTGTCTGGCCATTCTAATTAATGGAACATCAGATGGAGAACTTAAGATGGGCAGAAAGAAAGATGTCTTCCTTATCTGTAAGGAGTAGATCTGAAGACAAATTTTCCAATATTAGATGACAAAATGAGTGTTCAACTTCACTGAAACTCTCCATTTCAAAAAGGATGTTAAAAAATAAAAGGCCCTGGGCCTCCCTGCTGGTTCAGAGGTTAAGTGCTGTGCTGTGGAGCTGTTGGCAGCAGCAACACGAGTTTGACACCCAGCCGGGGAGATTCCCACATGCCTTGCCCACTGCTCCCCCTCAGCAGTGTATTTCTGTCAACCTGCCTGTTCTGCTCCCCACTCTGTCTTTGGTGAACCTTCTCACCGCCCCATGCCTCTGGGCTGTACCGCAGCTTGTATGCATAAATAAATAAATATTAAAAAAAAAATAAAAGGCCCAAAATGGAGTCACTTATGCTAAGTCCCACCAAGACTAAATATCTACCTAATTGCAGTTTCAGACTCTCCCAGAAGTGGAATTTTTAACCAATCAGCTTAGAATTTCCTAGTCAGCAATAATTCATTTGCATGGAAAGATCTCTGCAGCCTTCCTCTAAATGAAGGGGTTTTTATGTTTTGTTTTTTTTTATTTATACATACAAGCTGGGGTACAGGCCAGAGGCGTGGGGCGGTGAGAGGGTTCACCAGAGACAGAGCAGGGAGCAGAACAGGCAGATCAGAAATACACTGCTGAGAGGAGCAGCGGGCGAGGCAGGAGAGGTCTGCCGCGCCATGTGGGATTCTCCCTGGCCTGGCGTCGAACTCATGTCGCAGCTGCCGACAGCTCCACAGCGCAGCGCTCAACAGCTGTGCCACCGGGGAGGCCCTAAATGAAGGGGGTTTTGCTGAAATAATTTCTTGTCTTACTCTCTTTTCTGATTATAGGAAACTTACATTTTGTACAACACTTTGCAGTGCCTTTTACTTGCTGTTAGGATTCTTCCCAAGTTATGAATCATTCTTCAAAAAACCAACTAGATGTTTAAATGGGCTTTTGTTATTTAACAAGGAAGAGACCATAATTTATTTGTTCACAGTGTTGATGAGACTAAATGTGGTAATGAATACAAGGAGTTTCTATACATCAAAACTGTAAGAAAATTAATATTTAAGTGTTTAAATGTACCAAGTATATTATGATAAAACTATATAAAGTGCAAGAACCCATGCTAAGGAGATTTAACACTAAAACCATCTCCACTTCAAAGCTTTTTTCTGTTTGGGATGAGAAAATTTTAGGTTAAGCTAATTTCAGACTTGAAAGCAGGGATACCTGTCCTTACGAACCATAAAGTTGCAGGAATGATCTCTCCCAAAATGTTGAGAAAGTCTTTTTCCCATGATGTCTAAAGTAGATGTTTTCCAAAATATGTCACCTTGGCTTGTGAAGGTGAAATCACGCAAGGCCTCCAGGGTCTCAAAAGAAGTTGTTATCATTACCTTAAATAGTAAAGATTACCCAGATTTAGAGTCATCTCCAGAAATAACCTTTTAATCAGAGAAATGTATCTTAAGGCATGGCAGACATGTAGAACATTTGATGTTGTCAAATGAAGTCGTCCTTTCTTTGTCATGTGGGATACCCCCTCTCACTCTCATGCTCCAGACCCCTATCCCATGTCTTAGCTCAGGATAAAAACCCTCAGTTTGTCCCATTTACTCTAGAATTTACATATATAAGTTCTCCATGTATAGGTAATGAAATTTGTTCTTTTTTCCCCATAATGATCCGAGTTTATTTATTTGTTCTACCAGTCTGAGAAAAACCCAGAGGGGTGGGGAAATCTTTCCCCAGCACCCGTACAAAGTTTTGAACAAATAAGTTTTCTTTATTCTCTCTGACCTTGCTTTTTTTTATCTGTAATGGGTACAATAATTTTCTAATATTAAATAAGTTTACATGTACAAGAGATATCCTGGCATATAAAGGATTCATTGAAGGTTAGTAGACTTTATTATTGGTGCCATTATTAATTTGTTGTTGTTGTTGCTGCTGCTGCTGCTGCTATTATTAGCCAGTTGAACACATTGTCTGAGCTGTAAAGTTTTAGGAGTTTCTGATGAACCACTCCTGCTGTTCTCTTTCTTGCCATTTTTGACTATGTTTTTACATCAGTTAATCATAGTATGGAATATGTTTATGTGTATGCATGCACTTTGTGCATAAATAATTTATTATACAAATAATAATTTCTTCTTCCTAGTTTCTATATTGAGTTGTGATTCCTTTACATTTCTCTCTCCACTCACATTCACTTCCCTTTTTTTATCTTCCCTGTCACTGCCAAATTCAAACAAATTACACTTAGTTTGAATGACTTTTTATTGTGAATTGCCTTTGCTAGACAGATAGCCTTCAGAAAAACAAAAGCTTTCCCAAGTTATTTTGAAACTTTTCCTTTGTCCCTATACTCATTGCATTGCCAAGAAAACAGCCTCATTTTAAGATTACATTTACTTGCAGAGGTGTTCTAAACAACCAAGTTCCACTAGTTCTCAAAAGCAACACCAAGTTAGCGTTTCTAGGCACACACACACACACACACAAATAAAAGCAGTATCACTAATTGTGTAACAGCTAATCAATCTTTAAAGAAAATACAGACATTACAGGCAGTATAGAAGCGTTGAAAGTATAGACTTGAAACCCTGACTCCCTGACTTGCCACTAAAGGCCATGTGGCATTGAATAAGTTACCGAACCTCTCTGAGCCTCAGTCACTAGCCATAAAATGACTATGTGTTCCTCAGCACTGTCCTGAAGATTAAATGAGATAACTGTCTTACAAAGTTACTACACAGCCTGATCTTATGAAATATTAACAGATATTTGTAAGTCAAATTATTTGGGGTTGACTTGTCACATGTATGCACATATGAACATTGGACAGTACCAAAGCTTCTAAAAATCTTTAATTCCTTGCCTATATATACAATCTAGGCATGGTCTCCTTTGTTTCTGCATATGACTCATTTGATCTGAGAGCTGGCAGTTCTCTGAACTGGGACAAGGATTTTGAGCCCTATTATCATGCAAGACCAGGAAGAGATCAAAGGAGCCTTTATTTTCCTTTCTGAAATTTAATACAAATTGACAGACTATAAGCAACCATTCTGCACCCTGTGTTCCAAGGAGTACACCACACCTACTGACCTCTGCCTAACATATCCTTCTCTACTATTTCTGGAGCACTGAAGGAAATTTACCAGCTTACTCCTTTTCTCACCTCTGGTTTACCTTCCCAGATCTGCTTTAAAAAGAAAAAATGTCAATCTTGTAGGTTCCTTTTAAAACACTGTACAATACTTGTTTGTTTAGAAAAGAGATACATGTGATTCGTGCCCCTGAAGAGCAGCTGATGGGTAGAACCACCACACAGTTCTACAAGAAACGTACAACTCCTGGAAAGAGGCTCATATGAAGATGACTCTGGATTTGGTTGGGACAATTGGACTGTGCAGGGGCACAGGAGGAAAATTCTCCCATCCTCTGGGTTATCCTCAGACTGGTAGAGAAATCAAATTAACATCAGATAAATTAGTAGGAGAAAAAGAACAAATTTAATTCATACTTACAGAGAACTTGCATGACTATATATTCTAAAGTAAATGAGACAAACTGAGGGTTTATATCTCGAGCTAAGGAATGGGATAAGGGTCTGGGTCACCAAGGCAAGAGGAAGGGGTCTCACATGAGATGACTTATATAGCAAAACTGGATGCTCAAAGTGTCTGCTCTGATTTGAAATGTATTTCTCTGATTGAAAGGTTATTTCTAGAAATGACTCTAAATCTCGTTTTTTTTTTTTTTATTTCTTTAAGGTGATGGTAACAGTTTTTCTTGAAGTACATGAGCCTCAATTGACCTTAACCACAAACTCTAGAGATAGGGACATCCATTGGGGGAAAAGCCTGCTTTGGACATTTTGGAAAATCTGAATATTTAGAGGGAAGTCTATCCTTTACTCACTAAGATGCATCTGATTCTTTTAATATTAGATGGCTATAGATGTTTTCAGGTGGAGGAGAAACTTTTAGTTCAGTCTTGAATAAACCTTTTGGCAATTGTTTGTGGCAACTGCATGAGCTGGACATACTTTATATTGGTAACCAGTAGTGGTGGTAGGACATGCTTTCATTTTTAACAATATTTATAAAAATCCTTCAGGGACTTAACAGAAACAATTTTTTTCAAAATTCAGAATTCTGAACACAACTAGATCAAAGGTAAATCATATCTTAAATGTCATCTAATCTAAGATTCCTATCTTTGGTATTAAATTTAATGTTAAATCCAACATTTCTGGTTTAATACTGTATTCAGAGTAAAATTAGGAATGATTGATGTTTTTGTGTGCAGAAACTGTGTACTCTACCTGAAAATTTCTAAGAGCTAGCTGTTCTCTTTTATTATTAGAATAATTCAAGTAGGGTTGTCAGATTTAGCATATAAAAACCACAGAACTATTATATTCTGACGTTTAAATTTAATAAAGGATTTCTGTATTTTGCCTGGTAGCCCTAAATTAGAGGAAAAAAATGAAAGAAAAAAACATTAAAGTGTTGGTGATCATATAGAACTAGGCTGGGTAGAGTTTTATATCATATTCACTGAAATCAGATGAATACATGAAGCAGATACAGACACTGGACACTGATTCTGCAAATGTAAGCTGTCTAGATAGAACCAGAGAAAATAGCTTTAATATAGAAAGAAAATAAAGGTTCAATATCTGTAAGTAATATAAAGTGATTAAAATTTTACAAGGAAATACCGTGAGTACTTAAAATTTACAAGGAAATATCGGTGACCTATTGGAAAAATTGGAAAATGCTAGGCAATAAAGTTCATCAAAAACCAGGTCCAGATGGCTAAGAAACATGAAAAATAAATGGGAAAGTACAAAAAAATGTAATTGAGATATCTTTATATCCACTAGGCAATATTCTCAACTGCCCAACTTGAGAAAATGACAGCATTTTACTCTACTTAAAATAATTCCAGAGGAATTATGTAGAGCCCTAGGCAGCCTGAAAGTGTGTGTCAAGGAGTGTTTGAGAAGAATGGAAGAGCATCCTGTTTCAACATTGACTGATACACTGCAATTCAGTCTGACTCAAATCATTGGTTTAATGCAGAATCTGCAAATTACACCTTGATCCTTCACATGACTGCCCCCTACTTCAGACAACACTCACATTTCAAGGAGTCCCCAATCCCTCACACTTCATGCTGACTGGTTACAAATTTTCAGGTTCCCACACCTCCACTTAGTTTCAACCACTTACTAGAATAACATGCAGAGTTCATAGTTTTATTTAAAAGACCCAACTCCGAAAGAGCAAAAAAATAAGAGCTATAGAGAAAGGTTTGAGAAGGCCCCCCCCAAGCAAAGCTTGGAAGCCTCTCCTCATGGAATCAAGGTGCATTACCTCCCAGCACATCAATACGTTCACCAATTAGTAACAGTCATGAGCCTCAGTGTTCAGAGTTGGTATTAAGATTTCATTAAGTAGGCATAATAGATGAAATCATTGTCCACTGGATATTTAGCCACCTTCCTTTCCAAGAGTTCAGGAGGGTGAAAGTCACAGATTCTAACAGAATAGATGGAATGGAATACAAAATCAAGTATATGTTATTTTTTAAAATTTTTCTTCAGACATATATAGCTATAGATACTCAGCACATGGTAGATACAGTCCATTAGATATACATACACAGACTATCTAGCTATCTACTTATCTGAATGCAAAATGGATCTTTAAGGATCAAATAACTCTATAAGGTCAAAAATATTTAGTCAGTGCCCCAGATAGACAGGTAACATTTCCAGATATTTTTAAGATCTCATGTGAGACAATATTATTTGCTTATGTTTCCTTTTTAGTATCAGTACTATTAGAATTTCAGTTATATTTTAAGTCATTTGAAACATTTTAAGTTATTTGAAAATATTTCAGCTCATATGATGAATTTTATTTATTTCTCCTGTTAAAGCAAACACTAGCTAGAGTACTTATATCAATTGTTTTTGCTTTACCATCCAGTCATCTCACTGTAAATTACAAATTCACCTTGTTCTAATACTGGGCAATGAGGGGCACCAAAACTGGGCAAAGTCACTGCCCAAATAGTTTACTGGTCACTGAGTTGTTCACCCACATGCACAAGTTCAAGACCACTCATGTTCAGAAAAAATTATAATGGGATTTATTTAACAAACAAGGAAAAATAAAGAGTCGCTGAGGCCACAAATGGCCATTTACCTCACCCAAAGCAGTGTCCAGTGTTTCAAAGTCCTAAACAAAGAGGCTCCCAAGATGGTGTCTTCCCTCCACTGAGGACCTGGAGCATGTGTCAGCCAGACTATAGGCCAGGATCCAACTCACGAAGACAGCAGAAAACATCACAGGAAATGCTCACCAGAGCTGCTGAGATGAGACAGCACAGCACCAGACAATGAACTCTCAAAACAGCAGCTGCAGCCTAAAGACCTGACAAACAGCCACAGTCACACAGCTCTGTAAGGCACCTGCTCCAGATCTTCACTTTCCCTTCCAGGCTATAACAGCAGCAAAGCTGGGAACAGGTTCAGTAGCTCTGCTACCTGCAAGGCTTCTGAACTTTTCTCCTCTGAGGTTGGCTGCTGGTAGCCTCTCCACGTCCTTCACAGGCCCACGACAGCCTACTGGAAGATCAGCATGGTGGGAGCAAAATGGCTGACCCGGGAATTACTGAAGATCTGAAAATGTTGACAATCTCAAACTTTAAATCGGGGGACCGCTTCCACAGACCCTTACAGTTCCTGTAAGAGTCTCCACCCCCATGGATACTTCATCCTGGGGCTATTCATCCTCACCTGTGCCACCCTCCAGGGGGTGCCACCTGTAACAGCCTTTGGCTTCAGCCCTGGTTACAGTTCAATGGAAGTGTGGCGGCTAAATAATTATAATAGGAAACTTTCAGCTAGGCATTATTATAAGGAAGAATTCCTATTGCATTATGGTGCTGTATGGAATTCCCTTTATTAGTTGAACCCCTTTCACAACTGCTTTGTCTATGGGAATATTAATTCATATTTGTTATGCATATTTCTTAATCCAGCACCTATGGGGCGCTGGAACTATAGTAAAAAAAGGCAGACGTGCTATCTGCCAGATGCAAGTTTTCTGAAAAGAAACACCAAATTTGATCTGGGCGATAAGAGAAACCACACTGAAGAAGGAATGGTTAATCTGACATCTGAAGTGTGGCTAAGCAAAGAAGAGAAACATTGGGTCCTAAGACAGAAAAGCAAAGAAACAGTAAGAACCACAATATAACTGGGGAGGGTCAATAAGAAATGAAATTAGAGACGGGCAGGAAGCAGATTTTGAAGAATTTAAAAGTCACACTATGGATTCTAGATTTTTATTGAAAACTGTTGGGGGTAAAGGATGACCTGCACAAACTCTACAATTAGGTTTTATGGATCTCACCCCCAGCCCAGACCAAAGAGATCCAAGATTCCAAGGATTACAAATCCCATAATGTCGTCACCACTGCAGGGAGGATTGCTGGGAACTGAGGGTGAAGATAAGCAGCTAGGCTTGGTATATAACCAGACATGTGGGCCTTGGGGGGGTCCTTGTTTTTTTGCTGGTTTTTAGCATGCTCTTGGGGTTCCAGCTCAGTGGACCAGTGAGACACATTTACCAATTTATCTCTCTCTTTCTCCATGAAGTATTCATTTCTTCATTTCCCTTTTTGTAAATAAAACCTTTATTAAATTTTTGTGTATGCCTGCAGTGGAGTCTTATTATAAGTCCCTTTTAAACACATGGGTGAGAACCCACAGTCAGACAATCCATTTCACACCGGGGTTGTCCTGTAACAAAACAACTTCCTGTGGAGTGATAAGAACTTTCCATTTGATAAAACTTCCTAAATATCACTACAGGACGAAGTATAGAGTTCTGTAAAATTGCTGTCGACCTGGAATTTTTAATGTGTGGACATTCAGAACCTAGTGGACGATAATCAAGCAAACTCACATAGGCTAGGCCTCTAGGGAAAGAACTGAGAGTATTTTGAAGACAGAATTGAAAGATGCCTGTAGAACTACTGGTCAGTCTAGAAATAAGAGCCAAGGAGAACATCTAAATCTGGGTGTGAACAAAAACGACAATGCCACTGGAGAGTAGAGGAGCGAATAAAAGCTACAGCAGCTGGCCAACGTTTATCCTTTCATCTGCTGCCTATAAGGCATATGGACCAAAACTCGGTTCCACTTTTAATTTTAACACATTACTATATTTAACACAGCTGGTGCAATTAAAACAGTCTGCATGACTGCAAGTTTAAAATGTCCTTTTCCACATCTGTTTTGCTTCAGCTATCATCATAATAGTATTTTTTAAAATAGGATCAACACTTAGAACTGAATAATTTTTTTAACACCATAAAAATAGAATCTAGTACTTGGAGACAAGAGTAGTAAGCCCCAAACTTGACTTAAAATAAAATCCCCACTTTTAAAGTCTAAAAACTAATTTACATTTCTTGTTTTCTTATGTAGTTTTTTAGAGAAATTTCAGGTTTTTAGATAGACTTTATTTAAATTCTGAAGCTATGCCTTTTTCCTTACTATGTCATCTATATTCATTCTTTTTCATTCTCTTTCATTCTTTTTAATTTTTATTATGCACTTTGACCAGCTAAGTTATTGGGTTCCCATTTCATTTGTTTTTAAAGTGTCTTATTGTTATTTAATTTAAATGTTAAAACTTATTATATTCCCAGAGAAATTCTACCCTAACTAATATTATGCCTAATATAGATTCCATTACTGAATTATTTTGGGACTCTTTTGATGGCAAATGATAGACACTTAGCATTTGTTGAATGTGTAGGCAACAAAGAGATAACTGGGAAAGGAGTATTTAAAGAATTGCTGATTTTATTTACATTTCCTTTTGAGTTTTCTATGAGAATATGAATAAAGTATTTTAAAATAATTCTTGACCACTATTCTTGTATTAATTTAAATATGAGACTAGTAAATGGACTGACCTTTGCAACAGTTATATTAAATCATCTATGTATCTATGTATCTATGCATCTATCTATCTATCTATCTATCTATATTTCCGTAAGAATTGGATGGATATTGCTTTCCCATTCGAACTACTACTATTAAATGCTTTTGAATTTTAAATTTTTGTCTACTGGCAAAGAATAGTTTTATGCTGGTTATAGGGCAGATTATAGTAATATTGGTATCAAACAAGTATACTTGCAAACGTCTCATGAAGTGCATCAGACTGGGAAGTAATTTGGGAGGCTGGGGATGCTACTATATATTTCACTTGTCACTGATCACTGTATTTTTGTTTATTTTGCTTTATTTATTTTGAAGAATTTCAAAACTACAAAGAATAGAAAAATTATACACTAAACACTAACAGACTTTTCACCCAGATTCATCCTCTGTTGACATTTTATTTGTGTTCGCTTCCTCTCTTTGGAAGAATTTCCCCTGTAGTACCGATGCTTTGTTCTAGAGGATTATGTTTTACCTTATATCATTAAGTAAAAATTTCATCTGGTATAGATTGTTGTATGTAATATGTATGTCATATGATAGAGATCAGGATTCATTTTTAAATGCAGCTAGCAGAGCTATTAAGCTATTTTCTCAGCTATCAGCCCTCCTTATACTCTGCTTGTGATGTTGGGGTGCACGCAGTAAACCCATGTCTCCTTGCCGCCCTTTTCCCTATTATATCCCACTAAGAATGGGACCAAAGAGAGTGACTGGAGGTTTGAGACAGATCAGGATCATGCTCCTTCCTCTTAACTCTGTCAGGTCACTCGGTAATGATATGTCAGCCCAGCAAAGGACTTGTTTTCAGCAACAGTTCTTCCATGCCCCAGAACTGGCCTCATTGTGCCCCTTCAGACCAGACAGCACCGGGCAGTTGGTATCCCCTCCTCTGAGGACTGGGTCCCTGATGAGATTCTCCTCCAGGTTTCTAGGTTCTAATAATCACAAACTTCCTTTTGACTAAACTCTAACAGTGGCAGCTGCTTCCATCAAACTATTTCTGTTACCTTTTTGTACCCTATTTGCAATTCTTCAACAGTTACTTATCACATTCACGACATTCAATTTTCTCTGTTGAAACAGTGTGATTTCTCTTTTCTTCACTGGACTTTGGCTGGCACAGTATTACTTAATGACACAGTATTACTTGAAGAACCATTCTTCCTTCCAATGTGCTGCAAAACCATTTTGTACAAATCAAACATATGTCATATGTGGATGGTCTATATTAGTTCCATTGGAAGGGTTGTCCATCTTTATGCCAATACCTCACTATCTTTGTTAGTTAAGCTTTATAATATCTCTTGATACCTAGTAGTATGAATCTTCTCATCTTGTTCATTTACTTCAAGACTAAGTCTTGAGAGTACCTAGATGTCAGCTTCAGGAAGGTTTTCCTCAACTATAGAGAACTGCTTTGTCCAAGTCATGGCCGTCCAGAAGTAGTTTGCATTCAGTGACTGTGGAATGTAAACATAGAAAGATGTGGCCATGTCAGGGCATCCTGACGGTTAAGTGCTCACTCCAGCATTCCCTGCAAGGATGGTTGAGTCTTCAACGAACTCTAAGGCAATTTGCATTTCACTTTGCCCATCCTTTTACACATGTTGATACCTAATAAACATCTTGTTACCCAATGTCCAACCATGCATCTGCTTCAAAAGACCCCCACTTGCAAGAAGATAAAACTCTCTAACCTCCGGTACTCTCCTACTTTCAATGCTAAGAATTGAAAGTAAAATCCTTGACTAGAAGGGTCTGTCTGCTTAGTGGGGTAAAGGGAAATGAGTCATGAGCACTGTGGTCAAAAAAAGCCCACAAACTCAGAATATAAAACATGGCTTTGTTACTAATAATATAAATGCTGGAAGAAAAGAAAGAAGGATTCAAGCACTAGAAATTGGCCACCACACAGATCATAATACTCTAGTTCTTTCATGATATTATTTGGAGTCTGCTTTCTTCTCTTGATCAGTGTTTCCAGAGATTTGTATATTTTAGTTAGTTTTGCAGAGAACTAGCTTCATGTTTGTTGACAAGTATCATCTCTTTGTTTACTATTGCATTGGTTTCTGCTCTAATTTTTCTCTTTTATTTCACCTTTTGGGTTTATTCTGTCGCTTCACTTCTAAAGATGAGCATTGGACTCACTTATTCTCACAGTGACCATCTTTAATAAAATTATTTAAAGCTATGAATTTTCTCCCAAGAATCATTTCTATGTAGTGTTTTCATGCGTCACTGTTTACTCTGGGGTGTCTGAATTGACTACCTTTGACAGAGTACAGTGAGGAAAGAGGGAAAATTAGAGCTTTTAATTTTGGAGGACAAACCTGAAAACCATTATCAGGTTATCAAGGTCATCCTCAATGGTAGTAAATCATGTTGGTAGTAGTTACATTGATATGATATATATGTACACACACATAGACACACACAGAGAGAGAGAGAGAGAGAGAGAGAGAGAGAGAGAGAGAGAGAGAGAAAGAGAGATAGAGAGGTTTACAGTAGGAATTGGCTCACAGTTATGGAGGCTAAGATGTCCCACTATCAACTGTCTCAAGCAAAAGAACCAGAAAAACCTGTGTGGGCTAAGAATGGGGGACACATCCAGTATAAGTCTCTGTAAACCAGGAGCTCTGATGTCCAAGGGCAGGAGAAAACAGATGTCTCAGAATGTCTCTCAGGAGAGAGAGAATAACCCTTCCTCCACCTTTTTGTTCTATGCAGACCCTTGGTTTGAATTGGTTTATGTTCCTGCCAATGTTGAGGGCAGATCTTCTTTAGTTAGTAGACTTATTTAAATGCTAATTTCTTCTGGAAACATCCTTATAGAATATCCAGAAATAATAATTTATCAGATATCCGGGCATTCTTTATTCAAGTCAAGTTGACACATTAATCATCAGACAGTTCTTAAAAAAAAATTAAAAACAATTGTGTGTGTGTGTGTGTGTGTATAATTGTGTTTACGTGTGTATAAGCTGTTGGTTATAAAAGTTTCACTTTTTCATTATGATTTCCTCTTTCATTCAGGTGTTATACAATAGCATTGTTTTTAATTTCCAAATGTTTGAATTTTTTTAATTTATCTTTAATGTCACTAAATTCTGCTTTATTTGCATTGTAATCAAAGAAATAGTCAGCAGAAAATCTACATATTGAATTTTTTGAGGCTTTCTTTATGACTGAGTATATAATCAATGTTTATAAATGTTTTATGTTTGCTTAGGAAATATGTGTGCTCTTTACTTGTTAAAAGCAGAACTCCTAAGTCAAAATTAATTTTTTATGTTATTTAGGTCTTCTACTTACTTGCTTATTTTGATCTGCTTAGCCTTTAATACTTAGAAGAGGTGACTTCAGCAAGGAAAATTTACCAGTATCTTCCTACTGCTATGTCAATTTTAACTTCACTTATTTTGAAGGTCTTATTAGGTGCTTAATGATTTGAACATTTACTCATTCTGCAGTTACAGTCTCTATCTTAAAATCTATTAATACATCAACTCCCATTTAGTTAGTATCTTTCTGATAGGCTTTTAATATCCTTTCCCCTTGAAACTTTGTATGCAATATTTAACTGTGTCTTTTATAAACAGCATATATCTGTCAATATTTGTTTTTAACTGACATTTTTTGTTATGTTATCTATTATATATATATATTTCTCTTTCTATCATCTGTATTATTTCAATGTGTCCTCTTTCTTTGGATCATTATAGTCATCCCCCAAAAGAAGCATTTTCACCAACCTTCAACCTACTACCCAGGATATACCATCAGGTTAATAACATGCAAACCTTTGGACATCTGTATAGCTATTTGTAAAGACAACAAATGGTAACAAATATTTGATCATCACTCTATCTTCTGTACCATCTCCAAGATGTGTCTTTAAATGTTCTTCCCTTAAAACATGTGCCATAAATATCCTTTTCAAAGAGGAGTTTTGCATGGCAATGTATTCAAAGTCTTGGATGCCTGAGAATATTTTTTTTATGCCTTCATATTTCAATGACTGTTGGTCTCAAAATAATATTTTGTGGTTTTATTATCCTTCAGTACCTTTAAAACACTGCTCTACTCTTTGTAGTAATCTGTTCTTTTTTCTTTAGTATTTTTTTCTCTGTGTGTGTAAGATTTTAGAACTTCCTTTGTTCTTGGTGTGAATAAATTTCACTACAAAGTAGGTATTTCTTTTTACCACTTCTTTTTCGTACTTCATGTGTCTTTTCAATCTAAAACTTTTTTGATAATTAATTCTGCAAATTTGGTTTCTTATTTATAAATATACAAATCAAATAATTCTTAATATTTAATAAATAAAATATATCATTTCTTCAAATATTTCTTTTAATATAGTAATCTCTTCATTTTGAATTTTTATCTCTAGCTCTAGTGCTCCTAATACTTAGATAGGCTACTCTACCCTCCATATTCTGTAATTTTTCTTTCATAACCTTATTTATTTGCCCTTTCCTTTCTTCTGGGAAGCTTTCCCAGTCTGATCATCTTAATTTGTTGTTTTTTTTCTTTCAGTTGTATCCATTCTGTTACTCTTCACATTGATATGTGTTTTATTTAAAGTATAATATGAAAATATCATTTACTTTTCTGCTTAGTTATTTTTGTTTCTTGTTCTTATTGCTAAAGGCTTTCCTTATCTAATTTTTGTGCTTATCAGGCTACATTTAAATTCTTGGCACATCTTTCCTGAGAGTCTAGCTCTTACACGAACTCTAACACATCGTTGTTGTTTCTTTTATTGTTCTTTACACATATTATTTTCTGAGGTGAGCTTTTTCCCCTGAATTAATAGGACTGTGTATCAGGCAAGACCCCAGGGAATGTGAGCCCAGTGGGCTCAAAGAAGGAGGGAGTGAGCCCAGAGTGGAAATCCCCAACCACTAAACCACATCAACTAAACAGCGGCTCCAGCCTCAAACAACTCCTCAGCTCAGAACTCCTTCATCCCTGCTACCCCTACCCGTTCCAACCACTCCCAGCAATGTGAGGCCTGGAACATTCTCTAAATTATAATTCCCTGACGGGGGGCCTTAGAAGGGCAGGAAAGGCAATGCCAAAGTCTGTCCCTACTTGTTTTCTCAGCTCCTCCTAACCACAGCAAGTCTGTCCTGCCCTGTCTTTCCCACAGGGGGCCCTTGAACAGATCTCGAAGTTTCTCCAAGTATCTAGGCAGGAACCATGACCCAAGACAACAACTAGAAAAGCAAAACAGAACTGAATAGAACTGTTCAGCAAGGGTCCTCCTTTTTTTTTTTTTTAAGGTTAATAAAGGGTTTATTTGCATAAGGAAGGGAAATGAAGAAATTAGTAACTCTGTTACCGGAACCAAGCTGCCTTAGCAGCTTGGGTGCCTGCAAGAACCGTGGGGCCTCTTATCCTTCTGCTCCGGAGTCAGTTATGGCAGTTGTTCCTGCCCAGTAACTGCCGTTTTTTTATATTATTATTATTATTATTTATGTCTTTTACATTTTGTATTCCCCTTGGGCAGCCCACCACCAATTCACCCGTGATCCATCTCCATGGTCCCCTGTATTCTCCTCTCTTCCATTTTGTGCCCTTATCCTCCCC